>APFE031153875.1:0-18357 GCA_000404065.3 Pinus taeda | reverse complement strand
TCTTTCTAATAAATAGTTATTCTAACTAACCATTATATATTGATATATAAAAAAGTAAGGTCTTCAATCTAACTAATTCCCATTTAAATTACAATTTTTAATTATTAATAGATACCATTTTAACTAACTTTTAACTTAAACACCTTCTAAAATTATTTCATTTTATATATATTTTAAGGTTTCGTCACGATGATAACTAACTTCCTTTAAATTATCAGGATGACTTTTTGACTCTGGCTCTAAGTCAAAATTAGTCGTTGGTCAAGATAGTTGTTGGAGGCTCTGCTCTAACTATTTAACATGCAAAGCTAGATCTGTTTTTTCAACTTGTCCTACGATGAACCACACTGGTTGGTTCGAAACCCGTCAACAAAAGTCTTTCTATATGTAATTTACACACTGGTTGGTTCGAAACGCGTCCACAAAAGTCTTTCTATATGTGATTTACGCCGAAATTCTTTTTATAACTATGATAAAAATTATTTCAAAATATCAAATATAATATATTTGAAATTTTTTCTTATCTAATATTTATTTTATATATATATGGCTATTTTTTCAAAAAAAAAATTGCACTAAACCATCGATATATAAGTTACAAGAACACTGCCAAACAAAACACGGCAAAGAATAAATCTGATTGCTGTTGAAGATATATATAACTAACGATAGTATTAAATAACAATAATAATATAAAATTAAATTATAATTATAAAATTAAAATCTAGAATTTTTATTTAGCTAAAATATTTAATTATTAAAAATAGAATTCATCACGTATAATGTCAAAATTATTCATTGATGTTTTCAGTAAAGTGGAAGTGAATTATAAAAATGCATTCAATCATAAAAGATAGGCTTAACTGTAAAAGAAAATTATGTTTATGTTTAAATTATTTTACATATATATAATTTTATGAATTAAGTATCTATTAACAAATTTTGTGAATTAAGTATCTATTAACAAATTTTGATTTAAAATGGGAAAATTTTTATATAAAAAGATTTATTTATCAAAATATGTTTTAAAATTGTTTTTGTTTTATTAAGAGCTTGTTTTTTTTAGATGTAAGAAAACAGGTTAACGGCCCAAGATCTAGAGGGAGTGAAAGTTTGTCCCTTTATCGACCATCAATAGGTTATTTCAGGGGGCATGGTTTTCTTTGAATAATAGTGATGAGTTAGCATGTGGTTAACAACTAGAGATGGTTGTCCTCAGGTTATTCCACTTGGCGTGGTTTTCCTTGAATAAGGGTGATGAGGGGCATGGTTTTCCTTGAATAACAGTGATGAGTTAACATGTGGTTAACAACTAGAGATGGTTGTCCTTAGGTTATTCCACGTGGCGTGGTTTTCCTTGAATAAGGGTGATGAGCCAGCGTGCAGTTACAGCTAGAGATAGTTATACTCACTGCTAGTTTGACAACTGAATTATAATAGATTTTCTCACCTATATAAATATTAGATTATATACAAACAACATATTATAAAACAATAAATAAATTAAATAAATTAAACCATATGGTTGATTAGACAGTTGAACAGTTTTGAAAATATAATGTGTAGTGATTATAAATAATAACATTTTTTATAGTAAATTATATTCTTACTTCAAAATATTTTTAATATTGTTATATATTTATTATTATTAAAAACATTAAATAAACTATTAACATTTATATTTATTTATATATATATATAAACAATTTTTACTCAAACATTTAACGCAACACAATAAATCGTTTTTTATTTAAAAACACTACAAATTACTATCATTTACCATTTATTTTTATATATGTCTATTTAATTGGGTTATCTTCCTTGTTAAGGCTGAAATGTTGTTAATCTCTCTTCTACTCCAATTATCAAATCTTTAATAGTGATATGATGATTTTGATATATTAAATTCATTTGTCTTTGTTGAGATCTTAAGTTAATGTTTATTTTTAACTTTTTTTTTTACTTAGATTAATAACTATTTTATTCTCTATTCTTATTATTTATATTATGTTTTTTGATAATTGTTTTTTCTTTAAATCTAATTATTTTTCCGAAAGTTATTTTCATATCTATTATAAGCTTCATTTAAATCTATTAATGATAAGTGTAATGCTCACTTGAAAAGTTGAAATAATTCTAAACTTTAAGAGAGTGTATCCAAAAATTTTGCTACTTACACACTTCTAACATTTAAGGACAAAAAAATATGTGATGGACCAAAGGCCAATAGTATCTTTAAATTTGTAATTGTTAAAATTGGCAACTAGGGCCAAACTCCATGTGGCTCATCTTATTTATGGCAGCTGATATTTTTCGTGGATTCTCTCATCGAGAGGTGTAGGATTGTTCTAAAGATATGTGATTCTGATAAGTATTCATGGAGGTATGAATTTAATTGTGTTATAAGACAATTCGTCAAGGTTGGCCAACAACCAAATAACCCACACATGTGCTCCACGATTTAGTATAAAAAGAGGTGACTTGATAGTCATTTCTAGACACATCTCTCTCTTGATTTCTCTCCACTCGCTCTGGGTTTTAGTGGAAGAGAGATCTAGGAGGAGGATGCCCTAGCCACAGTCTACCCTAACGAAGAGGACACGGTCAAGTTAGGAAGAAGGATCCCTAACCTACATGTTGGTCTCTACGTAGTCTAGAAGGAAGCCTATAGTCTTATACGTTGGTTTCTATGCCCTAGACAGTGTGGAAGGGTTGTATGGACAGCGTAGTCTTATTCACAATTTAAAGGGTCAAATGGACGGCGTGGAGGGTTGTGGTAGGAACAACTAATGTAGGCCAAAATAGATCTGGTAAGGGAAAGTTTAGGGTTGTTTCTAGGTACAGTTAAGAGCAGGAAAGGAAAGCTGTCAAGACGAGGAGAATAGGAGCAATATTTTGTTGTTTTGGGCACCATTCTTTGGAGGCAGCAGCTATAGGATTGATGTAGTGCTTGGCCACGGGTCTAAGCACACCGTTGTGACTGTGTTAGGGGTGTTAAGGGCTGATACACATCCTAAGGAGGCATCGTAGCTATGGAAGAAGATTTCCAAGGTGGGTCATAGTCCACAAGGGATTTGTTTGATGACTGTTAAGTGGAGTTAGGGTTGTGTAACTTGCCCTAACTAGGATTGCCAAAACTGCAGAGGCAAACATAACAGCAGTATGTTTGGAGTTGTGTTGGGTCCATGATTTTGGATCAATTTGGATGGGATGTACTTGCAACCTGTAGTAGCCAAAGTGGAGAGGCAGACTTGATGTTTAGATGCCCTAACCAGTGGCAACATCTACAAAGGTTTCTTAGGTGTTGGATACTACCACATATAAGAAACAATGTCACTAACAATGGGACAGCAAATGCAATCATGGTGGAGCATGATAGATGGGATAGCAAGGACATGATGCTTGCATGGGACAGCAAGCAACCATGGTGCAGCAATATGAGCAGTGACAACATTAGCTAGAAGTCATAGTATCAGAAGGTGGAGCATAAGGTGCAATAGTATGACGTGTACATCATGGTCATGAGGTCCAGCATTGTGATGATGGGTGTAGCATGGTGTAGCACGGTGAGGTGCAGCATGATGACGAGATGTAGCACAATGATAGGTGAAGGAGTCACCTTGGAGAATCAGTTGAAGTAGCATGTCTTCAACTGATCTCATGTATCATCTTCTTAGAAATGATCTATGCTCTTATTTAGATAAGTCAAAGTGTTGACTTCTATGTAAATGGCCTACTCTCTCTCTCCTCTCTCTCTCTCTCTGTGCTGAACTATTGAAGAACATATAAGAAGAATTGATCAAGGGTTTCCCCACATTGGGGTTTGTCCCTGGCTAGCGCCACATCTTGTGTCCTCTTGTCTTGGCTTGTCTTATGCAATTTATGTTTATGTTCTATCTACGGTTTACTTTAATGATGATGTGATTTCTAATCTAGAAAATATATTGAGCTAAATGTGAAAATTGAAATAAATTGCTCTAAGAATAGAACATACCTAAAATTAACATGGTATCAGAGCTAAGTTGAAGACAAAGCCCAAGCAAGAGTGAAAGAGAAATCACTGAAGACAGTTGGGAAAGGACAAAAGGATCAATGGATTCCTCATCCCTCTTCAAATTCGCCAAGGGTAAAATCGAAGTAGAGAATATTATCAAAATGGCGCAACGAAATATTCTGATGACCTAACTAAAGATCACTTCAATGGGAAGTACATATCTAAGGGTGGAAGGAAAAGCAAATGCCTTGTTTGTAATAAGTTCAACCATTATGCAAAGGAGTGTCCAAATGGTAGGGACACATCACTTGATGATGATAACAATCATTCCAGTGAAATCTTCAATGATCAGAGGAATGATAGGTAATGCAGATCATCAAGGAAATGGTCAACTCTTCAAAGAAGGCAAGGAACCCTAGGTATGAAGAATCAAATATTGTTTCTGATAAGATAAAGAAGCATTATCTTGTATTGGCCCTATCCTTCAGACTCTTTGGGAATCTAGCTTATTGATTGTAGTGCTTCAAGGTACTTCATCAGATAGAAGGGTGCCCTCTCTAATTTGGTACAGATGGCAACAATCATGGGATTATACTTGGAGTCGATGCCACCGGTCATGGAAAGGGTGTAGGGAATGTTACCCCTCAAGTGAATGAGGGTAACTCGATTCATTTACAGAATCTCTTTTATGTACCTGATCATAAGAAGAACCTGGTGTCCATTTCGGTAATGGAAGTCAAAGGTTTCAGGGTGGCATTCATCGATGGAAAGGCACGTGTTTGAAAATAGAATTTTCAAAGATGCTTTTAAGTTCAGGGTTGGCAATTTGTATCAAGTTACAAGATGGTCCATTTGGGACCATGTCAATCGACAAATCTCATCTATAGCATCGGAGGTCTACCTATTATGGGGCCCTACCCGATGTGGGTCAGATGGTGACAGGGATGCCTGAATTCAAGAAGAGCATGAAGGTACATGTCTGAGATGTACCGAAGGAAAATCTTACAAGGGGAACATTCCCCTCATGTAGTAGGTCCACAAGTTTGGAACAACCCAAGGGGTTTGAGATTCATGATCAGGAATCTCGTGTATGCAGGTGGAAGAAAGCTCTCTATGGCTTGAAGCAAAACACCCTGAACGTAGTATGAGAGGATTGATCGCTGACTAGTGAAGTTGAGATTCACTAGTAGTGAAGCCAATCCAAACCATTACTTAAAGGTTGTGGATGATAGACCTCCCATACCAGCACCTTGTAAGGACGGCCTCTTTCTAACATGTGCAGATCCTCTCATTTGCAGAAGTAAGAGGGAGTTGGATTCCAGATTTGGAATAGTGAACTGCAAGCCCGTGACTACCTCTATGGATCTTAACTTTTAGAAGTTATGTGGTAAGGATATTGGACCTGTTTTGGGAAATGCCTCTGAGTTTCACAAACTCATACTAGCATTGATGTTCTTGGTGAACTCCTGTCCGGATATATGTTTTGTAATTAGAATGTTAGGCTCATATTTGGTTGAGCCTCACCTGATTGATGCCAAGGATATTTTGAGATATCTTCGGGACACAATATATCATATATTGAGATACACTATCGAAAATATGAAGCTGCTTGACTATGCTGACTGGGAAAGCAGTGTGGAGGATCTCAAGAACACTTCTAAGTGTTGATTCTCTTTGGTGTATGTTCGATATCATGGATGAGAAGAAAGCAGAAGACAGTTTCTTTGAGCACTGCTGAGATCGAATACATAGCTACGAGTATGATCTCATTTGAAGCTGCCTGGTTATGGAAGCTCTTCAGTGAGTTGTTTATACACATGATGGATACCACTGTGATCCTTTGTGCCAACTAAGGCGGGATTCGATTGTTGAGGAATCTCGTATTATATGATTGCTCCAACATATAGACATCAGATACTACCTTATCTAGGATATGGTATGTCGATGAGCGAGGAGGCTTCATCGCATTGAGATTGTTTACATGTCGCAGACATTCTATCAAAGCCCTAGGGAAAGATCAAATTTTTGAGTTTCGCAAACAACTTGGAGGCGTTGAGAGACCCTCTTATAAGGGTCTTGCATGATGCATGCATTGAGCTCTGGGAGCTCCAAGGGGCTTGGGGTACTTCTTGGAGCAACAAGAGACCATAGGGTGACTCACCCTCCTCTAATGGTGCACTGTGTATAGGGTGAATGGCTCA
The DNA here is from genome assembly GCA_000404065.3 of Pinus taeda. Classification (NCBI taxonomy): domain Eukaryota; kingdom Viridiplantae; phylum Streptophyta; class Pinopsida; order Pinales; family Pinaceae; genus Pinus; species Pinus taeda. Next base: position 12,162 of record APFE031153875.1, on the reverse strand, counting down.
ACCTTCCCTTGTGATACCCCGTGGTGACTTAGGGACAAGGTGAGTGGTTCTCCTATCAAGGCATCCTATCCATGCAATCTGAGACTCATGGGAAGTACCTCTCATCTAGCCAATGATCAGGGAAATTGGGTTAGGGACCATAGTAGTAACATCGATGGACACATCATTGTATCTACCATACTCCCTATGCTAGGATGACCTCCATTGATCTGGGATCAGTATGAGTGGTTTGAGACACTCTCTTGTGATATTGATATGGGATCAATGAAACTGACTTCGGGTCAGCAAGAGTGACATAACTCATTCTCTTGGAACTGATCTGGGATCAGTAAGAGTGGTATGACACACTCTCTTCATATGGAATTGACTTCGGGTCAGTAGAGAATGGTATGAGGCATTCTCAATCAATTATTCTTATTCATGGTTTAGTAGAGCAAAGCTCAGCAGGGCAGCAGAGCTCAGCAAAGAAAAGCAGAGCAGTGCAGGGAACTGATGGTAGAGATAGTACAGTTGGACAGATGGATCAGCGGATGGAGTTCTCCCTAGTTGAGAGGGGTGTTAAAATTGGCAACTAGGGCCAAACTCCATGTGGGTCATCTTATTTATGGTAGCTGATATTTTTCTTGGATCCCTCTCATCGAGAGGTGTAGGATTGATCTAAAGCTCATCTGATTCCAATAAGTATTCATGGAGTTATGAATTTAATTTTGTTATAAGATAATTCGTCAAGATTGACCAACAAGAAAATAACACACACATGTGCTCCATGATTTAGTATAAAAAGAGTTGACTTGATAGTCATTTCTACACACAACTCTCTCTTGATTTCTCTCCACTCGCTTTGAGTTTTAGTGGAAGATATATCTAGGAGGAGGACGCCCTAGCCGCAATTTGCCCTAACCAAGAAGATGCAGTCAAGTTAGGAAGAAGGAGCCCTAACCTATATGCTAGTCTCTATGCAGTCTAGAAGGAATCCTATAGTCCTATAAGTTGGTTTCTATGCCCTAGATAACGTGGAAGGGTTGTATGGACAATGTAGTCTTAGCCGCAATTTAAAGGGTCAAAGGGACAATGTGGGGAAGCTTAAGGAGCAAGTTTAGGGTTATTTCTAGGTACAATTAAGAGCAAGAAAGGCACGCAACCGGGCCGAGGAGAATAGGAGAAATACGTTGTTGTTTTGGGCACCATTCTATGGAGGCAGTAGCTACAAGATTGATGTTGTGCTTGGCCACAAGCCTAAGAACACCATTGTGATTGTGTTAGGGGTGTTAAGGGTTGATACGCGTCCTAAGGAGGCACCATGGCTATGGAAGAATCTTGCCAAGGTGCATCGTAGTCCAAAAGGGACTTGTTTGATCACTGTTAGTTGGAGTTAGGGTTGTGGAACTTTCCCTAACCAGGACTACCAAAACTGCAAAGGAAAACATAATAGTAGTGTGTTTGGAGGTGTGTTGGGTCCATGATTTTGGATCAGTTTGTACTTGCAGCCTGTAGTAGCCAAAGGGGAGGGGCAAACTTGATGGTTAGATTCCCTAACCAGTGGCAGCATCTACAAGGTTTCTTAGGTGTTGGATGCTGCCACATATGAGTAGCAATGTCACTAACAATGGGACAGCAAGGACACGATTATTGGATAGGACAGCAAGCAACTGTGGTGCAGCAGTATGTGTAGTGACAACATTAGCTAGATGTCACAGTATCATAAGGTGCAACATAAAGTGCAGTAGTATGACGTGTACGACATGGTCATGAGGTCCAGCATTGTGATGATGGGTGTAGCATGGTGCAACACAATGAGGTGCAACATGATGACGAGATGTTGCACAATGATAGGTGAAGGAGTCACCTTGGAGAATCAGTTGAAGTGGCATGTCTTCAAATGATCTCATGTATCATCTTCTTAGAAATTATCTATGCTCTTATTTAGATAAGTCAAAGTGTTGACTTCTATTGTAAATGCACTATCTCTCTCTCTCTCTCTCTGTTGAACTATTGAAGAATATATAAGGAGAATTGATCAAAGGTTTCCCCACATTGGGGTTTGTACCTGGCTAGTGCCACATCTTGTGTCCTCTTGTCTTGGCTTGTATTCTGCTATTTATGTTTATTTTCTTTTTGCAATTTACTTTAATGCTGATGTGATTGCTAATCTAGAAAAGATATTGAGCTAACTGTGAAAATTGAAATAAATTGCTCTAAGCATAGAATATACCTAAAATTAACAGTAATGCCTCATGGTCTTATCTCTTGAGCCATGATGATGCTTTTCATGGATCAATACTAACCTTAGATTTGTAATGCCTCATGGACTTACTTCTTGAACCATGATGATGCTTGTCATGGGATCTCTTCTTACTCAGGTTATGAGGATGCCAAAAAAGGAAGTGATCAACCTGATGTCAATTCATTTCTTGAAATTCATTAAATTATGAAAGAAAAGTGTGAAACACCTCCATTCCTCATAAAACATTAATATCTAAAGAAATATATGTAAATATTTGAAAAGACAATAGAACCACTTTCTCTTCTTATAATAATAAGGGAAGCCTCCAAATACAAAATGCTCCTGAGTGTCAACATATAAAGAATGACTCTAACAGCTATAGTGCTCCTTGGGAACATAATGGTTTGTCCACTAATGTAAATTCCATGAGAAAAAATCTTGAGTTGCAGTAGATGAACTCTTAGTCTACAAAGCAATTGGAGTGTGATATTTCTAAGAGTTTTAACGAATCCATCTCTAAAGTGAAAATACAAACTCTGAATTTTGAGGAAAATAATTGTATAGGTTTTGTTAGCCTTGAGGTGCAGTGTTTCTATTTTAACGAAAATTTCCCCCATTTTAGCTTCGATGGTCCTATTAGCCCTGAGGTGCTGATCCAAAAGGATCCTAGAAAACTCTCTAAGTCTTCAAAATCTTCTAAACATTCAAAATTGTCTCTTAAGGAAAACCCTCCAAAAGGCGGAAAAAACACTATTGGGAAATGAAAACATAGAGAAAAGAGTGAAAAACAAAGTAGTGGAGGCTTGAACAATCAATGCATAGCAGCCATCAAATCTGGCTGATCAATGGTCCAAATCTGATCGGCAAAATCGCAATCGGCCAACACAACAGAGCGCTCACAAAATGGTGCAAGGTTATCGCGATATGTGATTGCAGTTAATCACATCATGATATCACATCGAAGCTTCACAGAGGAGTGAGATATACATACATACATACATACATACATACATACATACATACATACATACATACATACAAATATATTATATCTATATATATTATATTTATATAATATATATATATATATATATATTATATTATATATATAATGCATGCGAGCAAAATAGCCGGACCCAATGGCTATATATAACATTATTGCATATATATTTTGAGATCCACCAAAAGTCGTTTTTTAATGTATTTTCACATATTTCGTTATTTAGCGAAATACAAAGAAACAACACCTATGCAATAAGACCCGGACCCGAAAGGGTTCCTGAAGGGAAATATATAATATTTGAAGTCTAGAGGGAGCCAATTTTCCTGTTATTTTCACAATTTTTAACGTTTTTTAAAAATACAAAGGAGCAAGGCCGAAGCGACTTGCGATAGTGATGAGGATAGACCCGATAGAGGAATAGACCATATTTAAGGACTTTTGAAGTCTGGAATGAACAAATTTTTGGTGGAATTTCATAGTTTTGCAATGTTTCTCTGTGTAAAATAGAAAACAATCATTTTTGGTATTCGAAAGGATTTCAAAGGCCTGAAGACCCATTCCATTACAGTACAGGTGGCCACATCCTTAGAAGCATTTAGCAATGATTGCTAACACTAGAAGAGGGTTTCGAGCGGACAGAGGTCGGGAGGTAGATGGACGGAAGAGGAAAAAGACACATCATGATGCAGTCAAACCAACAAAAGTGATCATGGAGCATCGCTGGCACGAGCGAGCTACCTAACAGTGTGGCAAAATTACCAGAATTTGGTTACTATGTTGTTAGAAAAAGAGACCTCTGGCTCATGTCTATCTAATCATGGCATCAAGCAATTAGAAGCCAAAGGGGATAGATTAAGACACCTCGAGCCTCAGAGTGCCCGAGAGCATTGTAAAAAGCCTATAAATGGTTGAAAGTTAGAAGTATCAAAGGTTCAACTTTTGGAGACTGTGGAGACTCTTCTCCTCTCAGCGTCTCATCTTCTTCCAGTAATACAAGCTTCTTTTGTTGTTATATGTTCAATCTCCATCTTTATCTCTGTTCTAAGCTTGCACTTGATGGATTATTCATGTTTTCCTCTCCGTCGAATGCCAGATAACTGTCATCTTATCTTTGCGATGATAAATTAGATTTTTAAGCTTCATTTACTTTCTATAGCTAGCCATTCATATGTGTTTATGTATGTGTCTGCTGGTACAGTCAGGATTCTCCATCTATTCATTGAATCTATAAAATATTGAGCATTTGTGGTTGAAATCCTTGTCAAGCTGAGGGTGTTCATGCATGTTTTGAGTGAAAATAGCGTTGAAATAATCATCTCACTTGATCCAAACCCCAATCCATTCTAATAGTTCAGAGAATGATATTGAAGATTTATATGTTTCTAGGAATCTCTGAGCTACAGCTTAGGAGAGCTTCTGGGAGTGCTAACATAATTGGCACCATTGCCAAGCAGAGGAGACTGAAGCTCACTTTCCCTAGGAGATGACACAGATCCATCTTAGTTGATAGACAAAGTCTGGACACTTTTTCGATTGTAATCATCTATTTGGCAACTCTACTAGAGGACGAACCTCTTAGCGACTCCACTTCATAGTTATGGCTCAGTTGTGACGCATACTCAGAGAAATCCTCAGAAGCCACAAGTTGACCCAGTACCTGACCCTAAAAAAAATCATCAAAGAAAGAAAGGCATTGAAGAAAGGAGCATTAGGTTCAGGTAGCTCTAAACAATATTCTGTATCTCTTCACTAAAATCCTGCAATAGAACAAATACATGTTGAGAGTATATCATCTAATACTAGCAGTGAAGAAAAAATCTCAGAGATTCATAGAGCTCCTTATTCTTTAGGTTCTCCTTCCGTTCTAAGCGCGAAGGAATCCTCTCCTCCTATCCATCATACTTCTTTAGTCCTATTAGTCATTCCTCAACCCTCTATCATTCAGACTTCTAGTAACCTTATAGCCACCACAGCTATGGCAGGTCCACAAGCACCTACCAAAATGGAAAGAATCATAGCTACTAGGTATGGACCTCTAGTTCTGCCCACTCCTTTGAATGCCATTCCTACTGGAGAGAATCAGAAGTATAGGCCTAAGTTCACTGGGACTGAAGTTGTTTCAGCCGAGGAACATCTTGAATCATTCTATAGCTATGTTGATAACCTGGACATTAGTGAAGATGATGTATGGATGAGAGTCTTTGTCCAAAGTCTAGATGGAGAGGCTAGAAAATGGTTAAGAGAACTGACCCCAAGTTATATAGTAGATATTGGGGCTTTAGATGATGCATTCCTAAAGCATTGGGGGGATAAGAAGGATCTACTCTACTACAACACTGAGTTAGGGAACTTAAAGAGGGAAAGTGGTGAGTTGTTGTCTGATTTTACTAAGAGGTTTAACTACATGTACAACAAGATACCAGATGAAGTAAAACCCACCACTACCTCTACTAAACTCACCTATGCCAGTGCCTTTGATTCTGACTTATGTCTATTGTTTAGGGAGAGATGATGTGCTACCTTGGCTGATATGCAGGATGTAGCCTTGGAAGTAGAATCAAACATCATGGCTATAGAGAAGCTCAAGGGGACTGTTGATAGAAGGAAAGAGAGGGGCAAAGCTTCATCATATTCAAATCCCAAGATAGATAAAATGACCAAGATGATAGATTCATTAGCCTCTAAAATATCCAAATTAAAGGTTGAGCAGCACCGTGGGAAAGGAAGAGTTCCTAATACCTTTGCTTCCAGAAATTGAAATCCATATAGAAGAGCTAATGAGCCATTGTAGATTCTGCAAAGAAGCAAAGATGCCAATGAAGACCAAAGGGTGAAGACCCCTTTTCAGAATGTAGTCATGGAAGAGGAATAGTTTGATGAAGATGATGAGATCCATTGTATGGAAGACAAAGGCAGTGCCTCATTTTTTACCTTAGCTACCTATGAAAAGTCATTATTCAATGACCAGGTCAGCCAGAGTGGGATGGTGGAGTTGTTCTGCAAATTGGTGATCAACACAGATATGATCTAAAGTCGAAGAAAGTTGTTGTCCCTGCAATACAGCAAGCTAGAAAGAAGAAACGACCGACAGTTGATCCCATCATCCTCAAAGCTCCAGCTCATGAGGTAAGAGGTCGTGACAAGTCTCCTTCTCCTTTCACTTTTGAATTAGAAATTCAGAAGCTAAGCATAACTATACCTCTGATTGAACTAGTGAAGAATGAGTCCTTCAAGAGATCTATCCTTGAGGCCCTTGAGCCTAAAGCCATCTAAGCCTCCACTGACTATGTAAATCTGCAAGATGACAAACCTGGTGTTGTTCTCAGCCCAATGATTAAAAATTGTGATGATAGCTCCCCATCATTCTATGTCTCTTTGACTATTCATGACAAAAAACTTCACAACTACCTTCTGGACACAGGTGCCAACCATAATCTAATGCCCAAGGCTATCATGGGTGAGTTGGGTCTTGACATTACCAAGCCTTATCATGACCTATTTTCTTTTGACTCCAAAAAAGTGAAATGTTTGGGATTAACCAAAGACCTAGCCATCACCTTGTCTCAACTGCCTATGAAGAGCATGATGATAGATATTGTGGTAGTAGATGTACCCCCCAAGTTTGGCATGTTTCTTTCTAGAGGTTGGATCAAGAGATTGGGTGGAACATTGTAAAATGATTTTTCCTATGCTACTGTCCCAGTTTTTGGAGGTGAAAGTAGGAGATTATACAGAGAAGCTCAGTTGGCTTATATCATTAGTGATGAAAGGAATCCCACTAATCATCCCATCTATGTTGTCGACACTAATTTTGGAGCCTGTATTCTTCAGATTGAAGAATCCCAGTTGGCCTCCATGCAACTTAGGAAACCGGTTTTCCAAATCACTGAGGAAGAAGGCCCACAAATTTGGGACATGTTCTTTGATGGAGCTTGCTCTAAGGAAGCTGCAGGGGCAGGGGTAGTCCTTGTGTCCCCCACACAAGAATGCATTCATTTATCTTTCAAGTTAAGTTTTCAGGTCACCAATAACATAGCAGAGTATGAAGCCTTGATATTGGGCTTAAACATTGTTAAAGAAATGGGCATCAAAGGTCTGAAGGTGTTTGGAGATGCAGACTTTATCATTCAGCAGGTCAACAAAATTTTCCAAGTAAAGCATCCAAGGCTGAAAGCATACAAAGATGAGGTATGGAAGCTCAAGGACTCTGTTAATATTTTCAGCATTTCTTGCATCCCGAGAATGAAGAACCAGCTTGTTGATTCCCTTGCTATATTTGTTAGCACATTTATTCCTCCTTTGCCTCCTAAATTGACTTATGAAGTTCAGGTGAAAAATAGACCATCTCTGCTTGACAATGTGAAATACTGGAATTTTTTTGAAGATGATGATGAAATTAATAGGTTTTTACAAGTCGTTGATGAATTTTCTGAAATTCACATCGACCAAGAAAATGAAATTATTGAAGAATGTAACCAGTCCAAGCTAAAGGACGAGATTGGTCAGGACAACATTATTCAGCGGCCTAGTAACCATATACCCAAAGGATGGGTGCACCTAGAGAAGTTGTTTGACCATAATGATGTACCTTATAAGCCTGCCAAAAAAGAAAATGAGTATGTTGTGCATAAACATAATGTAGGGAGACTAGCCCATCCAAAGTATATAAATCTATCCACTCACTTGTCTTCTGCCCAAAGTTCTGAGTATTGCACCCCGATGAAACAATTTGCTAATATTTTTGTTTGGCAGTATAGTGAGCTTAAGACCTATGACACCAACATCATTCAGCATAAAATTCCTCTGGAGAAGAACACTAACCCTTTTAAGCAGAAATTAAGACCTATCAGCCTTCTCTTATTTCCTTTGATTGAAAAGGAAATCAAGAATTTGTTGGAGGCCAAGATCATAGTTCCCCTAAGGTATTCAAAGTGGATAGCTAACCTTGTGGTAGTAAGAAAGAAGAATGGAGAAATCAGGCTTTGTGTTGACTTCAGGAATTTGAACAAATGCTCTAAAAAAGACAACTACCCCCTTTTTAAGATGGAACACTTGCTACAAAAATTTTCAGGGGCTAGAGTCATGTCTTGCTTAGATGGGTTTTTAGGTTACAATCAGATTATTGTACATCTAGAAGATCAGGAAAAGATCGCCTTCACTACTCCTTGGGGCACTTTCATGTACTCCAAGATGCTTTTTGGACTGATGAATGTTGGGGCTACTTTTCAGAGGGCCATGGACATAGCCTTTGTGGGAGAGAAGAACAAGTTTGTCCTTATTTACCTCGACGACATAACAGTCTTTTCCAGTGGTCACAAGGACCATTTGTAGCATTTGAAGAAGGTGTTTCTAAAGTGAAGATGTTTTGGAATTTCTATGAACCCAAAGAAGTCACAGTTTTGTCTAGAAGAAGGAAAACTGTTGGGACATATTGTTTCTACTGAAGGTGTGAAGATCAATCCAGTAAGAGTTCAAGCAATTCAGACATTGTCCATCCCAAGGTCAAAAAGGGACATTCAATCTTTTCTAGGTAAGATTAATTTTGTCGGGAGGTTTATTCCAAACTTCGCAGAGCTAGTGAAGCACATCACTTCCATGCTTAAGAAAGGATCAGAAATAAAATGGATAGATGGTGCAAGAAGCTCTTTTGAATCCATCAAACAAGCTATCATGGAATCTCCCACTTTAATCAGCCCAGATTATACCAGGGGGTTTTATATCTTCTCTATTGCCTCTTATGATACACTTGCAGCAGTTCTATTGCAAAAAAACAATGAAGGTGTAGAGCACCATGTGGCCTTTTTTAGCAAAACTCTGAGGGATGTTGTACTAAGGTACGACCTTATTTAAAAACAAACTTATGCTCTCATAAAATCTTTAAAGGCATTTAGAATTTATATTCTACATTCCAAAATGGCGGCGTATGTACCTTTAGCCTCAGTAGAAGATGTCCCAACTCAGCCAATATTGATGGAAAGAGAGCTAAATGGATTGCAAAATTCATAGAGTTCAACATAGAGGTGAAGCCCACCAAGCTTGTCAGAGTCTAGGGCTTGGCTAAGCTTATGGTCGAGGAAAATTTCAGTTTGTTAGACATCAATTTTGTGGGTTCAAATTGAGGTGGTGAGTTGACATAGGAAGCAGCAGAAGAGCAAGAGCAGAATCAGTCTTTGGCTGAAAATCTAGCCACCTGTGAATGGTATTCTAGTATAGTTCATTTTTTGTAGAAGCTAGAAGTCCCTCTAGGGCATAGCTCAAGTCAAGCTCGGGCCATTTAGCTCAGATAAGCCAAATTCTGCATTAATGAAAACCTGCTCTATTGGAAAGACCCATCAGGGATCCTCTTGAGATGCCTAGACAAAGGACAATCTGTGGAAGTCATGCACCAGTTCCATTCTAGCATCTGCAGAGGGCATCATTATTGGAAAACCACGGCCCATAAGGTCCTGAGAGGTGGTATTATTGGCCTACTATGTTCTCTAATGTGTTTTCTTTTGTGAAGTCTTCTGACAAATTTCAGAGGTTTGCAAGAAGACAACAACTAAAATCTCCGCCCTTGAAGCTAGTACACGTCAATGGTCCCTTCCAGCAGTGGGGCTTGGACTTCATAGGTGAGATTAATCCACATTCTAGTGGCCATCACAAATGGATCTTGGTAGCCATTGATTATTTCACCAAATGGATTGAGGCCATACCCACTAAAAGTGCTAATCATCATGTTATCATAAAGTTCTTGAACGAGAATATTTTCACTATATTTGGTTTCCTAACCAAACTAGTCACTGATAATCCAGCAGCTTTCAGGGAAAGGATTGGTGGACATGTGTGAATCCATGGGAATTCAATTGGTGCATCCTACCTCATATTATCCTCATGGAAATGGCCTGGCAGAATCATCTAACAAGAGTCTTGTAAGGATAATAAAAAAACTATTAGAGGGCAACAAAAAGAACCGAGATTCCAAGTTGAAGTTTGCACTATGGGCTAACAGAGTTACCAACAAGAAGTCCATATGAAATTCTCCATTTAAGCTGGTTTATGGTGCTAATGTTGTTTTTCCTATCCAGCTAATTCTCCCTATGGCCAAATTATTGCAAGAAGAATAGGATGAAGAGAATGACATAGCAAGGAGAATGAGTAACTTGGTTGAATTACAGTAGATCAGAGAACAACTGGTTGAGAAGTCGAGAATTCATCAGAAGAAGATCAAAGAAACCTTTGATAGAAAGGCAAAAATGGATAGTTTTCATGTTGGTGACTGGGTTCTCAAATGGGATGCATCGAAGGAAAATAATGGAAACCATGGTAAATTTGATGCCTTATGGATAGGACCGTTTGTCATTTCTCAAGTTCAGATGAACAATAACTTCATTCTGCACAATTTGGAGGGGGGAGGTGTTTTTGATGGCCCAGTCAATGGGTAGTTTTTGAAACTTTACTTCATATGAGGCTTTAAGGCCTTAATATTGTAATAGGTTTTTTCAGTTTTTGTTTTCTATGAAAATAAACTCCTTGCCCAATGGAACACTAGGAGATAAGTTTGTTTTGGTTGTTACTGGAAAGGCAGTAGTCTACAATTCTTGAAACCTCACAGGGAGGCTTTCATACCCAGAAGGAGCCAGTGTTAGCCCTGATGTTGGGACACTATAATACTAGTGATTACCCCATTACTATTGTCGTTTTACCCCTTATTAATATTGTTGTGCCCTTATTGTCCCCATATTATTATTACTTGCCCCATAGAATCCCTCTATTGTTATTTTTGTGGCTTTATATTATTATTGTTAGGTCGGTTGGGTTATATTGTGACTCCTTAGACTCCTATATATAGAAAGGAGGTTTTATCATTTGAATCATCCAAGAATTGTTCATTTATGTAATGTAAAGGAAGTTTCCCCCTCGAAGAGGCTAAATTCTTAGGCGTTGACCTATCTTTTCTATCTTTTCTTGAGATGGTTTCATAACATTTGGTATCAAAGCTTTGGATTCTAGGGTTTCGCTGCTCCAAACGGGTCATCGTGGCATTTGCGCTATAACTTTTTTTTGTACTGTTTCAGAAGCTAAAAAAAAAACCATTTGAGAAGACATCACACTAAATCTTAGGTCTGAATTTCAAAGCTTGTCGTACTATAGTTTCGGAGATATGAACTGAGTAAGTTGGTCCTTTTGCAGAATCTTGAATTACATTCAAAACAGGTGACCTGGGGAAAATCATCATAACTTTATCTCGGAGCATCATATTGAAATTGCGTAAGAAGGTATAGAAAGAGGATGGACTATAGTGTCTTGTATATATTTTTAAGGGCGAAAGGTCAAAACAGGGACACTTGGCATGTCGTACAAGTTCGCTCTACTGAATTAGTCTATAATAAGGTCACTGTGGGAGATTTGGCATAACTCTTCATTGGAGAATCCAATTGGGGTCAGACTGGTGGCATTGGAAAGAGGACATAGAGGGCTACCACAGATCACAATTTCAGAGCTGGATGATCCGACATTACAGAGATACATCAGAGGCAATATCAAGCTCCTACAAAGTGAAAAAAGGTGTGTATATTTTTTTAAATGTTTGCTTAAGCTTGGTTTGAAAAATTATTTTGAAGGAATTCAAAGGGCATAGTGAAGCATTATTATCAGTAATTAATGCCCCAAAGAAAGAAAATGGAAACATCTAGTAGGCGACCTGAAAGCTCTAGCATGACTCATGAAGAAGAGGAAGAAATGCAACATGATATATAAAAATTACGAGACTAAGTGCAACAAGTGTCACTTGCACAAAAAGGAACAAAATCTAAGATGGATTGTTAAAGAAAGGTGTAGAAGCTAAGATGAATGATGTGGAAGCTAAGATGGATGATTTGAAGATAGATTTGAAGACAGACATGGAAGAATTGAAGATAAATATCAATAAGTTGCTACAAGAAAGGGTCACTAA
>APFE031153861.1:0-10728 GCA_000404065.3 Pinus taeda | reverse complement strand
TGGGGCACAATAGTAACAATATGGGCACTACATGGGTACATCAATATAATAAGGGGGTTGTACTAATAATAATAAGGGGTTATAGTAGTAATATAGGGGCATAACAGGCACAATACTTGAACAATTCCCTAATGAAAGGGCAATCAAGTGGATCAAAGTAGAATGAGCACAAGGACGATTTTGAAGGGAAAAAGAAGTCAAAAGTGGGAAAGGATAAAAATACAATAGCCATAACAAAACAATGCAAGGTTATCAGAAACCACTACAACCATTGTAGAGGAGAAGTTTTGGAATTTGCATCTAGAGCTTAAGCTGAAGAACAAAAAGAAAGATAATAAGGAGAAGAATCTCATGGCCATTGATTCGAGCAAACAAATTGAAAGCAACTCAATCATGGATGAGATGATCATCTGTACATTAGTGCAGAAGTAGGTGAATTTGACTAGCCTTCAGCTATAGGAAGAGAAAGAAATGACCAAAATATTTAGTAATAAGAAGATAGAGATTGACACTTTATTTGACTCAGGATGCTAGGTGAATCTCATTTCAACAGTTCTGGACAACAAATTGGGATTGGAAGTTCATGATCATCAAAGCCCATATCCATTGGGATGGGTAAATAAGGATGCAGAGTTAAAGGTAACAAAATAGTGCAAGATTAGATTTTCTATCAGTGTTGACTTTATTGACGAAGTATAACTAGATGTAGTTCCCCCCAATGTATGTGGAGTCATGTTTGAAGGTCCATTCTATTATTATGAAGAAATGGTATGTTCATTTTTTCATAGCAGAAGTCACTCAAATCTAGGAAGAATAATGTATAGACACATTTGGAGTTGGAAGCATTATGAAAAGAAAAAATCAAAAGTTTTTCCTAAATTTAACTTTGAAAATCAACCCTCATAGGTGCTCCAAATACATTTAATTTCACCCACACAAATTTTTCTTTGATAGTCGTGAGGCTTGTGAGAAGCCTAGTTACCACCTCGAGAGGTGCAGTTGCTTGAAAAACACTCAAACTCTTGAAATGATGGGCTAATTCGAGCTTTGAGACTCAAGAAACCTTAATGGTAGGAGGATGGTAGCTCTCATACCATTTCCCTGTGATTTGGATTTCATGTTCTAATGGATATATTCAAGGAAAATTGATATGTTATGCAGTCTTTTTCCTTTTAATATTACTGTGTTGGTTCGGATGGTTGTGCGGTCTTGCATTTTCACAATTGGATGAAGCGCTTACAAGGTTTGTTAATTTTCCAAATATAGAAATCACATGTATGGAAAAAAAGCACAGTTATTTTATGAGTCCAAATTCGATAGTGGATCATTCCCTTTTTGCACCATAAGATATGAAAAATTGAAGAAATTAAAAGGGTTAGAAGGATTGGAAACTTGTTCCAGAGAAATCCAGAAATGTGATTTCATAATATTGTCAAAGTAGACTCATGGTTATTTGATGCAAAAAATATTAAATTATCACTTTGATGTTCATCAAGTGCACTCCATATTTCTGTAATGTTGCCCTTTACAATATGCAGAAAAAGTTAGTGTGAAATTTTTTTTGTTATTGGCCTCCACTATTTTGTTATTGGATGAGCAAGAACAATGGGATGTCAATGGAAAGATAGATACAAATTCAAATCGAGGATGGAAAATGGGCATGGGGCTTGGGATGGATTCAAGTACCAAGGGTGGGTCTCTAGTTTCCCATTCTGCAATTTTTGATGGAGAATAACTCTATAATTCTTGATGGGGATTATGAGAGGAAGCCAAATATCTATAAGATGTAGATATGGTTTTATCTTGCTAATTTTTCTCTCCATGCACTGAGATTGGCTTGCTCTGTTGTAGCTCTAGTGGCCATGACCAACAATGAAGAGTCTCGGGTTGTTACTATATTTGGGTGCAAGCTTGTTGTGTATTCCAAGTGGTCCTATTCTGATTCATTTGTGTGAGCTTAAAGCTATTTTTTCATTCTTTCATGGCTTGTATTTGGAATTTGAGGAAGTGGGTGCGTGGTATTTTGTGTTTTCGTAGTGTCGTATGCATATTTAGCAACATGGAGAGAATTTTGTTGTTTAAATAGTTTTCATTGTTTGTATATTTATGATTGTTTTGATCATAATGTTTATGTGCATATTCTTAGTGGGAACATCAGGTGCAATTGTTTCTCATTCATTGCTTCAACTTATGCTATGTGGGTTAAAAATGGTGAAGAGGAAATCTAGTGTTCCTAGTAGGAATTCATGTCTGGTTGTTGTTTGCAGGCAATCAAGTATCCCTCAAGAGTTGTATTCCTAGTTTTGAAAATCTCTTTCATTAGAGACATGGTTTAGACATCATCACAAACACACATGTATGTCATTGAAGACCACTTTCTGAGGAAGGAAAGGGATAACCTTCCTTCACACATATAAGTATCATTGAAGGCTTGTTACTTAGCAAGGAAAGGCATAACCTTCATTTCTCCCACACATATATTATTGAAGGCCTGATCCTCAATAAGGAAAGAGAGAAACTTTAGTAATTTGGCTACATAAAATTTTGAGTGAAAGGATGGACTTATTCATTCCAGATAGGTAAAATATTAATGCAATAAATTCTTCTTCTAGCTTGGAATTGACATGTTTTTGGTGTGAGTAATGTGTTTCTAACATGGAATTTGATAGGATTGTGGTGTGATTTATGTATTATAAACTATTTTTGTTTTAAAATTTCCATAATAATTGTTATTTCTAAACTTGTTCCATCTAATGAGACAAAATATCAATGTAATAAGTCTCTTCTTCTAGCTTGAAATTAACAATGTAACAACCCTGGTGAAGATTCCATGTAAAAGTTAATAAAGGAAAATATAAGACCAAGGTCACGAGACACGTATTCCAAGTTGAATGGTGGATAAAACATCCCAGTGGGTGTTCATTTCAGTTATTATGGCTAAAGGAAATTGATAAAGACAATGACAAAGGATTTGGAAATGCAAAAGGCATTTTCAACACATTTATTTACGAAAATAATGGAAATTAAGAGGAAATGGAGGTGAAAGGTCACAGGTTGCATGTGAGGAGGAAAATGAAGGAAAATAATGGAAAATGAAGAAAATAGAGGACTCATTGATAAAAAGGCTTTTAAGGATCAGCTGGCAAGCTTTTTCTCAAGATTTTTTCTCAAGCTTGGTCAGTGTAGACTTTTGTTAATTTAGTTTTGGAGCTCTCTCTCTACTCTCTCTCTCTCTCACACTCTTAGACACTTACAGTTTTCTTGGAGAATTTCAGCATTGGATCAAGAAAGGAAAAGGAGGAAAAGAGGAAGCAAATATCAATCAAGGAAGAGTAGGATCAAGCAGCTACAACAAGATTCTTTGTAGGTATCTATTTGCATGTGTGGTTTCCTTGTTATATTTGGCATGCATGGTGTTGCATGTGTGTTCTTGGTTCTCCTTCTATCATAGGCATGGGTTTTTCCAGGTGTGACAATGTTTTTTCAGCCTAGCCTTGCCATTTCCGGATAACCATGATGTGATGGGGTTCTCATGTTTTATTTGAGCTGGATTGTCAGATGGATTTAAATCTGAATGAGGTGGATCTATGAATAAAATAACACATGACCTAGTAACCCCTAAACCAGATTGTGGGTTGTGGTAAGGCTGGATTTTGTGTTGCCTTGATGGGCCTATGAATCCTCGACTGGTGAATGGCAGGATATACGATAAATCCTAGAGGTGGGTGCTCTCCATCAAGCCTAGTAATCCCAAGATGAGATATATGGTAAATCCTGGAGAGTGGAGTTTCGGTTAGGGCATAGTGATCTGGCGTGGATTGTGGTAAAGCCTAGAGACCAAGTGATAGGAAAATTACTCATGGTGTAGGTAGAGAAATCTTGTGGCATCCATGCTTGTTTTGACCTAGTGATCTAGTGGATATCATGGCAAAACTTGTTATTACATGTTTATTGTTTTGTCCTAGTGATCTGGTGTGGATTTTCGTAAAGCCTGGTTTCTATTGATGAGGGTGAGGTGTTTAGCCTCAGGACACCCTAGTTGGTTCTTTTGGTTTGAGTCCCACATTCATGCTTGGAATATGGCAGAGGGGTGATTGGCTAAAGAGAGATTTGGATCAACAAATCTATGGTCGGGTGGGGCTTGGCAATCCCATACTAGGTTGGCTTTTTCATTCATTAATAAGAGGTTCTTTCCTTGGTATCTTAGGTGTACATGTACTAGTTTATATGTGGATTCTATGGCTGATGTATCCTTGATATTTATTTTGTTATTATGTTGGTTATAAGCATGTATTATGAAAGTGATGATGTATGTCTCTCATCATGTTTTTACTTGTAAATGAATGAACAATGTATCTATGGCCTAATAGATGAAACTGTAGTTAACGTGTTTAGGCATCAATACTTCTTAAGGATTCTCAGATAACTATGAGACCCACATGCTCAGTTCTACTTTTAAGACCTATAGCCTTCATGTTTGTGACATGTTTGACGAAATACCTGTCACGGATAGTAGGGTTCCAGTCTAATCCTTGTCAATGTTTTTGAAAATGTATCAATGTTCTCTTGCGTAAATTCATTTCTGAAGGTGTCATTGAGTTATGGGTAGTGACCTGAGATCTAGGCCCAAAAAAGTGGCACAAATCCTAGAGTCGTAGGCACAGGACTAAGGAGAAAAGTGCCCAGATGTACCCATGCCTTGTTGTGTGAGCGAATGGAGCCTCCTAAACGAACCCTTGTCCATGTCAAGGCAACCTCTAGGGATTTAATGGTCTAAAATTGTAGTGGGACCCAGGGACTAGTCATTGGGATGACTAGGAAGGACTTTGGGAGTCCTGTAGCAAGTATAGAAGGTCTATGTTGTTGGTTTTCATTTATTCCACTTCCTTAAGGTCACATAGGAGGTTGAATCCCATTATAGTGGCCTCTTGTTGAGTATTTACCCTGATTCACCAATTACTTGAGTATATGTGGGATGAGGTTGTTACATAGTGGTATCAGAGTAGGTTGCACTCTCTTTGGGTCATATCTGATACCATGGGGTGGTATCAAAACAAATTATGTTCTCTTTGGGTGGTTTATGGTTTTTGTTCTTCTTGTGTGATATATAATACCACATAGTGGTATCAGAGCATGGTTCACCCCTTGGACTAGATGGGTAGAATATATTTTCATGCATACATGTCAGTTGCATATGTGTTCTTTATGTTTGTGGACTATGTGCTTGTTGTGTATCCATGGTGGTCATTGTTGTTGTTGTGTTGCCATGTGGAAGTTGATGACGTTATTGTTGGGATGCGTTAGTCATGAATGTATGTTGGTTCTATATGCATTTTTTATGCATGTCAATGTCTATATGGTGTTAGGCATGCATTTGCATGGATATGGTTATGCATGTATGGTAGGTCAGACATGCACTGTGAGGTCATTATATGAAATTAGGTTATCAAGATGTTATTGGTATTTTATGATGCTAATGATTTGATTGAGTTAAAGAAGAAGATGCATACCATCAAGGTGGCGTTGTAGTATTGGACCTCGAGGCAAGATCATGTCGTCATACAGGTTTGTATGTTGGGCATGCAGGTATGTAGGTTAAGGATTGTTATGTACATTATGGTTATGTGTACGCCTTTCATTCTATTGATGTTATGGCTACATACATGATAGATGCTAGTTGATTACTATAGTCATATGCATATGTGATAGTCACGAATGATAGTAACATGTGGTTGTATGCATTGTTGTTATTCTTTTATGTTAGTTAACTTGATGATTATGTTATATGTTTTTGATGAGCATGTTATATGTTAAATTATTGTTATTATATGCTAGTAACTTGATGATTAGGGTTATTACATTAATATCTTGATGTTATATGTATCATACTAATTTGGATTGGTGTATGCAAATGGTTAGAGTTATGACATTCACATATGAGTTAATATGTTGTGATATTATGTCATACTAATCTAGGTTGACTAAGCAAATGTGACTATTATGTATGAATGATAATTATTTATGAGTTTATGATGTTAACATTTTAGCTAGTGATTATTTTGGATGTCATGCCCTTATTTATGTTTGAGTTGATATGTCGTGAAGTTATATCATGCTAATCTAGATTGATTGTGCAAAGAAGATAGCTCCCCCTGAGATACATTAAGGTATGAGCTTGCTTATGTCATCTACTGTATGCTTGAATGTTTTATTATGTCATCTATTTGGTGTTTGAGTGTTGATGTCTATTATGTCATCTATCTGTTGTTGAATGTTTGATTAATCACATGATATGAGTATGTTTCTATAAGATTTCAACAAGAAATGATCTTGTTTTAGTATGGTTTCACTCACACATATGTGTTGATATAGATGATATGTACTTGAGTGTAAGTAGGTGATAGTTGTAGCATTATGTCTAATGGCTATGAGTTGACTATGGATTATGAAATGAATGTTAGTCTTGGTAATAGATTATTTCAAATTAGTAGATATGTTTTCTTGATATTTGGAACATGTGGCTGACATGTGTGTTTAGTTAAAAGGCAATGTAATTGGAACAATAAGGTAAGATAATTATTATATTGTTACATTTATTTATGCACTGACAGTTATGTGTTATGGCAATATGTTACAGAGAATTGCATGGCAAACAAATTGCCATGGAATCTTGAAGAGGGCTCAGGTTGAACTTTCCCTTGGAATAATGTAAACTTTGAAACAGGAGCTATAAACTTAAGATAGGAACTTTGGCCAAAAAACCCCAAAAAAACATGAAAAATAGTGCTAAAAATGAAAAGTATGTATACTGGAACGATGTTTTTTTTTTAGGGTCAATTTTGAACATGTTTTAAAAATGGCAGTGAAAACAATTTTTTTGTGCAAAAAACACCCTAAAAACCAAAAGTGTTGATACTGGAACGATGGTATTTTTTAGGGTCAATTTTCAACATTTTTAAAAATGTCAGTAAAACCGAATTTTTATGTGCAAAAAAACAGTTGTTTTTGAGGAAAAAAAACACACTAATGCTTTTGGTAGAATAACATTTTTCTTTTCTAGATATAATTTCAACATGTTTTAGTAATGACAATAAAGATAAAATAATGGGATCTGAAACACATTAAACTCCTATTAGTTTTCATCCATGTTGTTAAACATATAATAACATGACACTAAAGATCACAAAAATTGTAATTCGTTTCAACCATAACATTAAAGATACAAAAAAATAGAAAATTTTCAATCATAAAATTAAAAAAAAACATGAAATTATGAACAAATTACATGACTAAATTAATCAAAATGACATTATTTGTAGATTGAATGAAACATACATTATATCTCTAATTTATTGTTGCATGATATTCTAAATAGTAAAAATAATCATATTTAAAACATATAATCCAACAACATAAAAATGACTCGTAACTTTGATTTAACACCATATGGAAATCAAAATTCTTAATTCAAGATACGATGCAAACATCAATTATATAAATTGTCCTAGATAATTATTCAAAATCACTCATATTTTCTTGCACACCATCAAAATTCACATCTTCAAATGAATGACTAGATGCAGACGAATATGTACCATATTATTCTCTTTCATCAACTAGTGCCCCATCCGAGTCCACATGCATGCCCACCATTTCAAGTTTCAAAATTCTTCTAGATCTATGACTGGTTTCAGTAGACTCCCATCTCAACATTGTTCCTTCTGGTAGAAACCTTTCTAGAATCTCTATCGTCTTGAAGCAAAGAGATCCTCTCTTTGTTAAATTGAAGTCATAAACAAATATGTCAACATCCTCCAATTTTAAGAGGTCTATGCAGTGACGATTTATATTTGTACCCTTTCTTTTTCTCTTTCCGCCATTTTTTTTATCAACTACCATCTATGGATTATACACACCATAGAATGGGTGTGTATTTGTGGCATACCAATGTACTTCAACACCTATAACATCTTCATTTTCTATAATGACCTTTATAACCTTAGAAACCAATAATGGATAGCAATTGGGATCTCCATCTGCTAGCACCGCAATCATGCAACCCTCCTTAATATCATGTATTGAGCCCTTGTAAAGGTCTTCCATGGCTTCACGTTGTGCACGAGATCTTCTGGAACCAATATACATCTCTCTTTCCTTTTCCTGTGAAGAATTAATAATACCTTGATATTGTTGATGTTCAACAATGTTTCTTTCCTCATGTTCATTTGACATATTTTGTGGCCAAAAAAATGGGTTTTTCAAAGGTATATCTTCGTTTGTTGTTCTTGAAATGATATCACTTTGATTATTGAAAAAGGACAACCAACAAACTGAATCAGCAATGTCAAAGTACTCATATGTATATCTAATACACTTTTTAATTTCTTCTAGGCAATCGAAATAATTTATATCTCTATTCTGTCTACATGCATTATGAACTTCAACAACTGATTGTAATAACAATATATTTGATGAAAATATTGGACGATCTGGAATGAACTTCAAAAATTCCAAACCTGATGACAGTGCCCATTCTGTAGTAGTTGAATACTTCTTGCCCCATATTAGTGTTTTCCCATCAATTTTTTTGATACGAAATTGATGTTAGAAGCTAATGTCATTAAGTTGTTCAATGCATTACTCCTCACCATGTGATCCCAGAATAAACCTTCACATTTCAACAGTTTCTTCCAACACATCAAAAGTAGGCTCTGGCATGTATGCTTTCTTAATACATTCAATTAGTGATGGCAACCTCCCAACTTCCTTCTTCCTCAATGTGACTGAAAAACGATTGAACGTCTGATCAATATGGTCACGAGTGTGCCCAACAAGAAGGAAACGAACCTTTGCCTTTTGACAAATTCTCAATTCAAGAAGCATGTTTAGATATCCAAAAACAATCTGATTTTTGTTTTCATGGCAAGTGTTTTCCAATTGTAGATACAAAACTTCAGGAAGATTACTAGACCAATGAGAAAGCACATCATGAATTATGGTTATTGTTAGATTTGCATCATTATGAATATTTGGAGTTGTGAAGTACACTGTTGGCAACATTTTCACATTGAAGACCATACAACCGACCAAGTGATACTGAATCAAATTTTCCTCATGTAAATTTTTGGGTGCGCAAGAAAAATGTGGTAAACGTGTTTTCTTCTGGTCCATACCATAAATTATCAAACCCAATATTTATTCGGATTATCATAACACTTCTTTCGATGCTTGTACAACTTTTTCCCTACACTTGTTTGTTGTTCGTGATGCTCCTGAAGTTATTTGACAATGCAATCTACACAACATAAAAGAAATTCATTAAGAAATATGTTTTCATAGTTGATGACTATACAATTTTAAAAGTTAAATTTATGAATGCTTACCTCATTCTGACCCTTCACATTTATCCCTTTTTTATTTAAGAGAAGCACGTGTACTGCAAATCCCCATCCTTGTCTTCTTAGGAAAGCGGACATTGTTGAATTCTTTCTTCCATACCTTCACAAAATATTGATATGTTATAAATTGACCATGTCCCTCAACACCTTCTGCATATTCTTTGTATAAGTTGTAGATTTCTCGTCTTGAGAAATTATGTGGAATATGTATTATCTTTCTATTTGGCATACACTCTCCATGCTTTGAAAATTTCATCCATGACATTGCAGTATTTGATAATGGCCCAAAGTGTCATTTATGACGTACTTTTGAATAAAATGTGGGATCCTTTTCCAAATTTTCTTGGATTCTTAAGAGATGAAAATTACCCATTGAATGAAACAATTTGAAAGCCTTTCTACAGATAAATGAAGACCCAATATGAATATCATAACCTCACAATGTAGATTGCATGAACCCCACTAAATATGAATTTTGCATGCTTTTATTCATTGATAAATATCTCTTCCTTTTCTCTAATGCAAACTTGAAATCCATATGTTTTGACAACATTCACTTGAAATGATAGCTTTGATAGAACTTCTTCTCGTCAGATATTCTACTCTACCCCTTGCATAACTAGAACATATTGGATTAATACGAAAAGATTTGTTCCTACTCCTCGATACAATATTTCCTGGTAATATCTCCATCATTGGATCATCATTTGTATAAGCATTTCCATCATCATTCTGAGGAATTTTATCTTCACTATGATCATCTATGCTTTTGAAATATTGACTTGAAGGATATTCTTTATCTTCCCCTTCTTCAGTGCTACTGTCATATTCCTTAGAATTAGGACTAAATGGAAAATTTGACTCAATGTTTATTTGATATTCTTCCTCATGCGCATTGTCAGCGATGTTCTCATAGTCCATAGGATTAGGACTATGTAAAAAATGTGACTATTTACTTACTGGAAATTCTACATCCTACCCTGTATCACTGCTACTCTCATATGTTGGAAATAATACTAAGAGGGGGGGGGGGGTGAATTAGTATTATCAAGTCAACATAACTTTTTCCTTTCCATATTAAGATTCATATACACTACTTCAATTAAGGCAAACCACATGTATACGCAACTGTGTAATGAAACAAGTGTATATCCAGTAAACTTATGATTCAGTTAGTTGATCCTTAATGAGTTCATCTGAACATTATTAACCATATGAACAGTAAACAGGAGAAGTAAAATAGAACAAATCTCCACACACAAGAAGCACACATGAACACCATGATGTAAAGTGGAAACCCAATGTGGGTGAAAACCACCTGCTACAAGTC
>APFE031153856.1:0-13932 GCA_000404065.3 Pinus taeda | reverse complement strand
TGGAAAGAATATAACACAACCCAACATTAAAGTGCATTAATTTGAAAAAATCCTTTTACACTTTAAAACAATTTTAAAAGAAAGTTTAAATTATCACATCAATGGCCAATTTGATATTAAAAGGGACTCCAATGCAACATGTCTTTGGAGCTTGTGAATCACACATAATGTTTTTTTGGGTGCAACATCTCTTTCCAACATTTTGCATCGTACCTAAAGGTCACTTAGTGTGATTTGTCAAATCTTTTAAAACTTTGGCTTGGTTTAATAAGCTCTTTTTGTTTATGTTTTTCACTTACACAAACTTCAACATAGTGTCATG
Organism: Pinus taeda; assembly: GCA_000404065.3. Taxonomy (NCBI): domain Eukaryota; kingdom Viridiplantae; phylum Streptophyta; class Pinopsida; order Pinales; family Pinaceae; genus Pinus; species Pinus taeda. The sequence continues at coordinate 13,610 of APFE031153856.1, read as the reverse complement.
ATGTGAAACTCAAAAATTTCCAAATCTCATGTGTATGGAATTTAACAAAATTTTGATGTGATGCAATAAAAATGTTGTCACAATGGAGGAGTGGAGGACAAATTGAGAAAGTGTGATGTGTCACATGAGAAGAAACTTTGAAAAAATGTTATATGTCACACAAGTTGAAAATTTTGGCCCATGTGATACATTTTGTAAAAAACTCTTTCATGTGATATATTAAGACAAAGAAAAACTTAGGTTGATGTGAATCATTGTCTAAAGCTTCAACTCAAACAATTGCCATGTTTGTATTTATGCTTATGTTTATGAATGCACACCAAAATTAATAGCTAACATAAAGTTTAAATAACTTTAATTAGATGTATATTTCTATTCAAAATTATTAAAAAAAAAAATCAATTAAATATTATAAATAAATTTCTTATTGAAGATAAAACATATTAATTTTTTAATGATAATAATCACATTTACAATAATCAAATAGATTTTTTATAATTTTTATAACATTATATATTCCATCATATTTTCATAGTCCAAGGTTATGGTTCGTTGGATTTCAAAATTTTCATGTTTAAAATAAGGAGTAAGCTAATGGGTCGAAGAAACATCCTTCGTGTTTCATGCCCACTCACCGTTGGCAAGGCCCCTCTAGGGACCCCTCCGCAACATGGGCCCCTTGGATCAATTTCGTCTCCAAACGAAACACTCTTCGTCTCCAACTCTTCATCAACGTCTCCGTCTGAGTTGTCGTTGTCGTCACCATAACGCCAACTTTTGCTTGCCACCCTATGCGACGCTAGCTCCTCGACGGGACAGCTCACAGAGTTCATCAATAGTTGCATGGTGAATGTTTATGAAGTAAGGGCGAATGTTTATAAGCGATAAAGGAATTTTGAAATTTGAATACCAAATTTATGGATCCGTATAGTCGATGATTTTTCCAATCTTCCACGCGTGGGAATAGGAAGCTTCTCCCAGAGCTTTTATTGTTGATACCTCACCCTGGAAGCCCAATTTCATTTTGTCGAGTGCCCCACGAAACACCCCTTCAGAAATTCCTTTTCAGAGATGCCGTTTTTAGGAATTCGCCTATATTCTACAATCTCTCGTGCGTAGAATTTTAGAGCTTTCGCCATCGATCCCATGCCCTGGAAGCCTCAATTTCATTTTTTCAAGTGGTCAGCGAAACACTAGAGATACCATTTTCAGGAAGGAGCTCCTTTTTAGGAATTCGCCTACCATTTTCAGAGATACCAATGGACTACCATTGGAGAAATCTGCCTACCATTTTCAAAGATACCACTGGACTACCGTTGGAGAGATTTGCCTACCATTTTCAGAGATACCATTGGACTACTGTTGGAGAACTTATGGTTAAATAGGAACCTATGTCAACTTAGTAAACGCAGGTCAACATAGTAAATTTAGGTTAACATAGTAAACATAGGTCTACCTAGTGAACCTAGGTCAACCTAATTAACATAGGGCGACCTAGTAAATGTAGGTCAACGTAGTAACACTAGGTCAACATAGTAAATCTAAGTCAACATAGTAAACATAGTAAGTTAACATGCCTTGCAATCTTTTCAAATTTGTGTTCATTGATAAATGATTTGATTGATAATATGAAAACATATTTTATATATTTTCATAACGAAGTTTTAATTTCCCTTCTGAGTTGTCGTCACTGTAACAGGAAGTTGTCGCCACTATAACAGGGATTTTTTTCCACAGTAACAGTGAGTTGCAACCACTATAACAGTGAGTTTTTGCCATTGTAACAGTGAGTTGCTGCCACTGTAATAGTGAGTTGCTGCAACGTAGTTTGAACAAAATCTAGCAAAATTCCATTAATTTTTTTTTCATCTAATTATTTTCTCGTTTTGCAGATGGTGCAAAAGTGGAACTTGATCATTCAAGTTTGGTGCCATCAAAACCCAGGTCAAGCACAAACTAGATTTGTGCTTCATAATGAAGCACTAAGCCAAGTCTATCAAATCAGTTGAGAAATTCCTTGGGCAACCAACAACAATAAAGCTTATTATCTTGCCTTAGTTGATGGGCTAAGAGCGGAAAGGAATTATGGTGCAAATGACATTGTCACTTACACCAATTCAGAATTGATAACAAAGCAAATGATTGGAATTTATCAAGACATAAAACAAAATTTGAAACCCCTCCACAAATAAGGAAAAAACATTACTTCACAACTTCAAAGCTTTAACATAACTTACCGATCAAATGTTCAAAGGGTTGTTGATGATATACTTTGTGAAGTAACATCCAATGGATGTGGATGTGCAAGCTATGTGGAGGATTCAACATGTTCTCCGCCAACTGTCATTCACAAGCATCGATATACGTGGCTTGTTAATGAATGCATTGTTCTTGTGATTGTTATTGGTGTTATTATGGTGGGATTCCTATTATGGTGTTCTTATTTCTTATGATGTTATTGTAGCAACATAAACAACAATTATGTCCATCCTTTTTTATGTATTTATATGAGCTCTATTTTTTATATACGAGCTCATTTTAGTTTTTGGTACTTTTTTGATATCTCAACACAACGTGCATGTAAGGAATGCATTTTTCAGTCAATGGAATTACATTGAGATTACAATTCAGATGTGTCATTTTCATTACAATTCAGTTGTGTGTAACAGTTCATTTCAGTTCAGTTGTGTCATTTTCATTACAATTCAGTTGTGTTAATTTGATTACAGTTCAGCTTTATCTATCTGTTGCAAATACTAAGAGGGGTGGGGGGTGAATCAATATTTCCTCTTACAAATGCTATTTTACTAGTTAAGATCACTTTAAACAAAACCTAAAACTGAACAACAAAATAAATATTTTTATTAACAAATAGCAAGAACTCCAAAAGTATTTCAAAACATGTTACAAAATGAGACCGTAGAATGCCTTCAATACTTCTTCACATTTCCAATCACAGTTTCCAACAATTTACTGCTCCAAAAGTTATGTCTATCATAAAATTTCCAACACCCATGATTCCACATATCCAAGAGTACAGGGGTTTTTTTTTATATACTCACCACATATCCAGATGTCTGGATGCTTCTGTGGTATATACTCACCACTTTTCTCGACCTCTCTATTTGCCAAATAGAAAAAGGTCTGATAATCCGTGGGCTCTGCATCATAGATTTGTTTGGCAGGCAGAGCTTGCGCAATATCCCCATGTCATAAAACGCAAAACTAAGATGGTTGTCACAATCCAAGAGCACACGAGTCATGCATGCTTCCCCCGGAAAACACCCAACCAAGCAAGAAGGCATCTCGGAAAATATAGCCAATGACAAAAAATATGGTTTCTTAACTTACAGTGCTTGTCATTGATAACCATTTACAATGGTTTTGAATTTAAGATGACAAAACACAGAGTTCAAATATAACTCTGTGTTTATCAAAGATCCATGCTCTCATTGTGACTAGGGATGTTCACCACATAAGCCACTTCCTGATTTCAACAAACACAATTTATCATATTTCCATAAAGGTCACAAGAAAGCCTTGTCATGTTTTCAGTGTATCAAATTACATAAAACAGATATGCAAATCTTCACTCTTTTTTCTTGGAACATAACAATGCAAAAGAAATAACGATGCCAATTCTTGGAACATAAAAATGAAAAAGAAATAGTGATGTCTGTGTAATTGGTAGGGATACAAACACAACGAATACATGCTATAAGGAAACATATGAACTACAAAAATCATAATATTAGAGCTTCACATTATACATACCACTTGAATGCCAAATATTGAACACTGTGTTATTAAAAAACTGCAAATACATAAATAACATAGATCTATAGGTATCGAATGTATGCTATTGACCAAACAGTCAATGCATAACAATCCCTGTTAGGTTATTGCACAAGAGGTTACCATGCAGTTTGATATGGTTTTCTAGTTTGCCTGTAAATCTGCTTTACTAAAGAGAAAATTAAGAGGAAAAGGAAAAGTTTTCTCCGGATTAGATATTTCCACAAGCTTTGTGTGAGCTCTAAAGACGACTGTCTATATTTTAGTGCAAATACCAACAATGGGAAGAAAAGGCAAGAGCTCTAAATATAGTATGGGTTACGAAAGACCAAACAGCTATTGGAGTACTACCGCACCAACTCTCTATGTGGTCAAAATGGGTGGCAACCTGAAGGTAGTCTGATTTGGTGCCCAATTCCCGAGCCTTTGTATCTGGAAAAATTTTGTGCTAGGTAACTCTGTCACTTCACCAGCATTTGTGACACCCACAGGATACATCAACAAATGGCCCGGCAGATTACTTTCCAAACGTTCACTACTATAGAAATCCCGCTATCGTTCTGCTATTTTGTTCACTTTCCTGATACATTTTAGGCTTTTGGGCTGAAGGAGCGAGTTATCTAGCAATCCAGTGCGTTTGTACCACAGAGACATCCTGAAACCTTGGATTTGCCCTTTGGCTGGCACATTAACTGCTAGATGATATGGTTGGTAAGCCCCCATTGTTATCTCAAAGTCTCTATCTAGCAATCTAGTGTGTACGTACCACAGAGACATCATGAAACCATGGATTTGCCCTCTGGTTGGCCCATTAATTGCTAGATGATATGGTTGGTAAGCCCCCATTGCTATCTCATAGTCTCTTGCACCATCCATGGAACGTTGGTTGATATTTGCTAATCCAATAATAATGTACTCATCGTCAACTGCATAAAATAAACAAGCAAGGTGTCAGAAGACAGAATATCATATTGAGAAAAATCCACACGAGACTAAAATTCAAGCCTATCAAATCATATTCATGCCACCAGTACATTGAAAAGTTTATAAGTTGCAGAATAGAAATTATAGAGCAAGAGGTATGCAAGGATAATATAATAAAATGAAGACAAAAAGATTACAATGGGTTCCACCAAAATTTTGGGATGTGCAGATGCTGCTCCACATCTCTAAATTTTAAAGATTGTGAAACGAGATATGGAGATGCATACTGGGGCATATGTAGACAACAAGATTTTAAAAATTGGAGATGCATACTGGGGCATATGAAGACAAGAAGATTTAAAAATTACCAATGACACTGAAATCCATCCTAAAGTATATGGAGGTACATCCAAACTTAAAAGATTGTTAATGAGGAGAAGGGATCCCACATTAAGAACCTTTCTTAATTATTAAAATTCCAAAATTTAAATATATACAAAGCATTAATGATACATAATGTTCAATGTCAAAGGAACTTAGTACAAGCCGTACTTAGCACAAGTTGTATGGTTCTTGACTTGATAAAATCAATAACAAGGCTGAGTTTGGATGGGGTGTGTACAGAGGTCTATATAAAGTGGAATTTGAATTTAAGGATAGATGCTTTAAGATAATTTGTTTTTATGTATCTTTTAAAGTTAATACAGGGTACTTCCGGACACTACCAAAATGCGGTGATTTGGTTCCTACCCACGTTCCCTGGCATCCTCAATGTACGCAGAAATGCAGCGAATGTTCCCAGAGCCCCCACACTCTAGTGTATTGCATGGTGTATAACAAACAAGTTAGAACTATGCAAACCCAAACACATGTTTAAACCTGTTTTTCCAAGACATTCTCTTTCACTTTTTTATGTAGTAACCTTATCCTTGCAAACCTTTACATGATATTTGGGGCTTTCAGGGATCTCCAAGCATGAACGATCGGAAAACCAAACCAAACCTAGAGTATTCATCGTAAATTAGTAGCCAGGCTAATTATGGTAGACCCGCATTAATCTACAGCTAAACCAAGGTCCAACCCAAATAAAATGACAAAAATTTACAAAAATGATGCTGTTGAAGAAAGGAAGTAAAGCAAATTGGAATTTGGTGATGCATTAACCTCAGGAGTTCTTACTATCTTCTTGGCATGCACATAAATCATAAAACGCCTATTTTCTTGAGCTCTCTTGTAGTCAGAATCTTCCTCTGGATGCTTCTGTGGTATATACTCACCACTTTTCTCGACCTCTCTATTTGCCAAACAGAAAAAGGTCAGATAATCCGTGAGATCTGCATTGTAGATTTGTTTGGCACGCAGAGCTTGCACAATATCCCCATGACATAAAACACAAAACCAAGATGATTGTCACAATCCAAGACCACATGAGTCATGCATGTTGATACATATACTCCCCCTGGAAAACACCCAACCAAGCCAGAAGGCAGCTCAGAAAATATAGCCAATGACAAAAAATATGGTTTCTCAACTTACAGTCCTTGTCATTGATAACCATTTACAATGGTTTTGACTTTAAGATGACAAAACACAGAGTTCAATATAACTCTGTGTTTATCAAAGATCTTTGCTCTCATTGTGACTAGGGATGTTCACCAAATAAGCCACTTCCTAATTTCAACCAACACAATTTATCATATTTCCATAGAGGTCACAAGAAAGACTTGTCATGTTTTCAGTATATCAAATCACATAAAGCAGATATGCAGATCTTTACTCTTTTTCTGGGAACATAACAATGAAAAAGAAATAGCGATGTCTGTGTAATTGGAAGGGAGACAAACACAACAAATACATGCCATAAAGAAACGTATCAACTACAAAAATCATAATATAAGAGCTTACATACCACTTGAATGCCAACTATTGAACACTGTGTTATTAAAAAACTGCAAATACATAAATAACATAGATCTATAGGTATCAAATGTAGATGCTATTGACCAAACGGTCAATGCCTAACAATCCCTGTCAGGTTATTGCACAAGATGTTACCATGGAGATTGATATCAGTTTTCTAGTTTGCCTGTAAGTCTGCTTGACTAAAGAGAAAATTAAGAGAAAAAGGAAAAAGCTTTCACCATATTAGATATTTCCACAAGCTTTGTATGAGCTCTAAAGACGACTGTCTGTATTTTAGTGCAAATACCAACAACGGGAAGAAAGGGCAAGAGCTCTAAATATAGTATGGGTTACGAAAGACCAAACAGCTATTGGAGTACTACAGCTCCAACTCTCTATGTGGTCAGAATGGGTGGCAGCCTGCAGGTAGTCTGATTTGGTGCCCAATTCCCGAGCCTTTGTATCTGGAAAGAATTCTGTGCCAGGTAACACTGTCACTTCACCAGCATTTGTGACACCCACAGGATACATCAACAAATGGCCCGGCAGATTACTTTCCAATCTTTCACTGCTATTATAAATCCCAGTATCATTCTGCTTTTTTTCACTTTCTTGATACGTTCTAGGCTTTCGGGCTGAAGGAATGAGTTATCTAGCAATCCAGTGTGTTTGTACCACAGAGACATTCTGAAACCATGGATTTGCCCTCTGGCTGGCCCATTAACTGCTAGATGATATGGTTGGTAAGACCCCATTGCTATCTCAGAGTCTCTTGCACCATCCATGGAACGTTGGTTGATATTTGTCAATTCAGTAATAATGTACTCATCATCAACTGCATAAAAGAAACAAGCAAGGTGTCAGAAGAGAGAATATCATATTGAGAAAAATCCACACAAGACTAAAATTCAAGCCTATAAAATCAGATTCATGCCACCAGTACATTGAAAAGTTTATAAGTTGAAAAACAGAAATTATAGAGCAAGAGGTATGGAAGGATAATATAATAAAATGAAGACAAAAGGATTACAATGGGTTCCACCAAAATTTTGGGATGTGCGGATGCTGCTCCACATCTCTAGATTTTAAGGATTGTCAAACGAGATATGGAGATGCATAATGGGGCATATGAAGACAACAAGATTTTAAAAATTGGAGATGCATACTGGGGCATATGAAGACAACAAGATTTTAAAAATTACCAATGACACCGAAATCCATCCTAAAGTGTATGGAGGTACATCCAAACTTAAAAGTTTGTCAATGAAGATTGTTAATGAGGACAAGGGGTCCCACACTAAGAACCTTTCTTAATTATTAAAATTCCAAAATTTAAATATATACAGAACATAAATGATACATGATGTTCAACGTCAAAGGAACTTAGCACAAGTCGTACTTAGCACAAGTGGTATGGTTCTTGACTTGATAAAATCAACAACAAGGCTGAGTTTGGATGAGGTGTGTACAGAGGTTTATATAAAGTGGAATTAGAATTTAAGGATAGATGCATTAAGATAATTTGTTTTTCTGTATCTTTTTCAGTTAATTCAGGGTACTTCCAGACGCTAGCAAAATGTGGTGATTTGGTTCCTACCCACGTTCCCTGGCATCCTCAATGTACCCAGAAACGCAGCGAATGTTCCCAGAGCCCCCACACTCTAGTGTATTGCATGGTGTATAACAAACAAGTTAGAACTATGCAAACTCAAACACATGTTTAAACCTGTTTTTCCAAGACATTCTCTTTCCCTTTTTTATGTCGTAACCTTATCCTTACAAATCTTTACATGATATTTGGGGCTTTCAGGGATCTCCAAGCATGAACGATTGGAAAACCAAACCAAACCTAGAGCAGTCCCAAACCAAACTTAGAGTAGTCATCGTAAATTAGTAGACAGGCTAATTATGGTAGAGCCACATTAATCTACAGCTAAACCAAGATCCAACCCAAATAAAATGACAAGCATCTACAAAAAATGATGCTGTTGAAGAAAGGAAGTAAAGCAAATTGGAATTTGGTGATGCATTAACCTCAGGAGTTCTTACCATCATCTTGGCATGCATATAAATCATAAAACGCCTATTTTCTTGAGCTTCTCTTGTAGTCAGAATCTTCCTCCGGATGCTTATGTGGTATATACTCACCACTTTTCTCGACCTCTCTATTTGCCAAACAGAAAAAGGTCAGATAATCTGTGGGATCTGCATCGTAGATTTGTTTGGCACGCAGAGCTTGCATAATATCCCCATGTCATAAAACGCAAAACTAAGATTATTGTCACAATCCAAGACCACATGACTCATGCATGTTGATACATATAACCCCCCCGGAAAACACCCAACCAAGCAAGAAGGCAGCTCAGGAAATATAGCCAATGACAAAAAATATGGTTTCTTAACTTACAGTCCTCGTTATTGAAAACCATTTTACAATGGTTTTGAATTTAAGATAACAAAACACAGAGTTCAAATATAACTCCATGCTTATCAAAGATATTTTCTCTCATTGTGACTAGGGATGTTCACCACATAAGCCACTTCCTGATTTCAACCAACACAATTTATCATATTTCCATAAAGGTCACAAAAAAGCCTTGTCATGTTTTCAGTATATCAAATTACATAAAGCAGATATGCAAATCTTCACTCTTTTTTCTGGGAACATAACAATGAAAAGAAATAACGATGTCAATTCTTGGAACATAACAATGAAAAAGAAATAACGATGTCTTTGTAATTGGCAGGGATACGAACACAACGAATACATGCCATAAAGAAATGTATCAACTACAAAAATCATAATATTAGAGCTTCACGTACCATTTGAATGCCAAATATTGAACACTGTGTTATTAAAAAACTGCAAATACATAAATAACATAGCTCTATAGGTATCGAATGTAGATGCTATTGACCAAAAGGTCAATGCCTAACAATCCCTGTTAGGTTATTTCACAAGAGGTTACCATGCAGATTGACATCAGTTTTCTAGTTTGCCTGTTAATCTGCTTGACTAAAGAGAAAATTAAGAGAAAAAGGAAAAAGTTTTCACCGGATTAGATATTTCCACAAGCTTTGTGTGAGCTCTAAAGACAACTGTCTGTATTTTAGTGCAAATACCAACAACGGGAAGAAAGGGAAAAAGCTCTAAATATAGTATGGGTTACGAAAGACCAAACAGCTATTGGAGCACTACCGCTCCAGAGTCCAACTCTCTATGTTGTCAGAATGGGTGGCAGGTAGTCTGATTTGGTGCCCAATTTCGGAGGCTTTGTATATGGGAAGAATTATGTGCCAGGTAACTCTGTCACTTCACCAGCATTTGTGACACCCACAAGGATACATCAACAAATGGCCCGGCAGATCAACTTCCAAACTTTCACTGCTATATAAACCCCAGTATCGTTCTGCTATTTTGTTCACTTTCCTGATGCATTCTAGGCTTTCAGGCTGAAGGAAAAATTTATCTAGCAATCCAGAGTGTTCGTACCACAGAGACATCCTGAAACCATGGATTTGCCCTCTGGCTAGCCCATTAACTGCCAGATGATATGGTTGGTAAGCCCCCATTGCTATCTCAGAGTCCTTTCCACTAAGCAACCCTGATCTAGCTGCATCCTCTGGTGTTTCAGGAAAACCCAAATGTAGCTCCTCAATAGATTGACCTAATGACTTGAACATTCCAAATCCCCTGGTCATTTTCATATGTCACAGGCAAAGGAGGAATGATCTCACTAAACTGTCCCAGAAGCAAGAGCAAATCCTTGTGACCTTGCTTGCTCCGCCTCTGCTCAAAGTTATAAAGCACATCCCAAGCAACAGGCCCTTCCATCTTGGAATGAATATCGTGCCAGGGCTCTGTGGGCCCTCCTTTATCAATCGCCCCACCAGGGAAATTCAGCTTAAGGAAATCAGTTTGATGAACAGAATCCAAAATCCTAAGCAGAGAATGGAATTGGGTATCATACCTTCCATCACACAGATCAATCCCTCCAATCCCTCCAACAAAGCTCACGATCCTTCTCTGCTCCGAACCATCTCCAGGAAGAGGGCGCTCAACGACAACGATCTTCGAACTCTTCGCCATCTAGGAGATACTTCAGAGGTACATAGGCTCTTCCGACCAACGTTGCCCCAATTGGTTTATCATCTTTTACACTAAAAACTACATTGCCAGCTTGGTTAGCACAGTAAATGTGAAAGGACACGTACCATTGTGGGTTCTTGGCTTCGTCACGGATGAACCGATTTCGACCCACTAGAGCTTTCCCAGATCGATTGGACGCATATAGTCTGTTAGCTCCTTTGCCAAACCCTACGGTCTTTTCAATGCCCTGAACGAACTGTAACCACAGACAAACAATAATAATCAAAAAGAGAGAGAAAAAGAGAAAATGAATCACAGAGGATCACTAAATTACATCATATCCTGCAGCACTCTGAGGTAATCCAAAAGTATAGAACATACCAGAGCAGCCTTTGAGCGCACCAGTGATAATCCAGGGCGTTTGCATAGAAGATTTGCAATCCATCTCCATGCAATTTTCTGAGAGACTCAACTGCTCCTGTCACCATTCAAATGGACCTTTGGGCAAAGAAGAAAATGGACTGAAGACGAATACGATGGAGAGAGTAAATTTGCAGAGATGTTGTGATGGCATGCCAAACGCAGCAGGCACATATGAACCCTTTTTGACTGTCAAGGTGAATTACCGGATAATAACTTCCACCCAACATCATCCAAACGCTGAAATTTTTTTAATCATCTAACATATAGAATCGATGGTCTACAAATTGACACGGTAACCACTGGGGGAGTTGTTTTCAAAAGGAAACACCTTACGGCATAACAAGTTCACGCAACCAAGAGCAAGGTCACAAAAACAAAAAGAGAAATGCAAATAAGGCTTAACATAAAATATACCATCATCATAATTTGAATGGTCTTGATTTTCTTTGTTTTTGTCCATCCCCGTCACACTCTCTTGCTCCAGAAATAGCAGACCACAGCCTCTTGATTTTGCTTTCTTTTAATATCTGAATCGTTCCTTCAATCGTTGGCGCAACTGCTCCAGTACTGTCCTGTGCCACTGCAGTTTGGGACAGTATCTTACATCAAGTCTTTCCAAGGACATTAAATGTTCCACACCTCGCAGCTCTTCTATCTCAGAGCATTCTCCAACAGATAATTCTTGAAGCTCTGTGAGCTGCTCCAAACCTTCTATGCACTTGAACTTGGGACATGCATAAATCTCCAACCGCTGCAAATTTTCCAAAACTGGTAACTCTTCTATCTCAGCGAGTTCAGCAATATATAGTATTCTAAGCTTTGTGAGGTGTTCCAACCCTTGTATGGTCTTGAGTTTACTACATTCATAGACATTCAACCAATACAAAGATGTCAGATGTTCCAAAGATGGCAACTCTTCTATCTCATCACATTTATAAACATCTACTCTACTAAGCTTTCGGAGGCGTCCCAACGCTTGTATGCTCTTGAGTTTGCTACAGCTACCGACATGCAACTCCTCCAAAGTTGTCCACGTTTCAAGACTGGTGAGCTCCTCTACTTTTTCACAGCCCATGATGGTGAGATCTTTAAGTTTTTCAGGACCACAAAGCCTTCCTATTTTCCTCAATTCGTTACAGTTAGAGAACTTAAGCTTTTGAAGGTTTCGGCAAACCCCTTCAGGAAAGGTTACCTCCCTTATTTCTACTCCAACCAGATTTAGTTCCCAGAGCCTCTCGAAGCCAAACATACATTTGTCATTGGAGCCGTCCGATTCATTAGACGCTATTACTGTCTTTCTTTCTCGTTCTGCCGTTTTAAATGGAAGTTCGCCCAATGGACAATCTATTATCTTAATATATTCGAGATTGTTCAGCAGGAGAACATCCTGTGGCAAATTTTGTATCCCGCAAGAAACCAAGCTCAACCGTGTCAGTTGAGTCAACCGTCCCAAGGTATCGGGCAAGCATTTCATTAGTGAGCAATTCCTCACCTGCAAATTCTTCAAGCTCTTGAGGTGACAGAGGAAAGGTGGCAGCACTTCCAACGAACGGTCCCCTAAATTCAGATACTCCAAGTTGCATAGGTCACCGATCCCGCTTGGCAATTCTCTTAACTCGGCACCCACTAACTCTAATTCTTGCAAGAACCGTTGACGTGCGACCTGGGGAGGCAATTCTTTCACCTTGGGACAGTATGAAAGATTCAAGAATTCCAGCGTGGTAACATTTCCAAGTGTCTCTTTGGAAATGGTCACATTCTTGCATTCCCTCAAAGATAGACGTTTGAGTCGAGTCAAATTCCCAAAAGAATTTGGAAGCGTCGCCAAGCGGGAACAATAAGACAAATTGATGGACTGGAGGCTTGCTAGCTCTCCGATGGAATCAGGCAGCCTCTCCAAACTGGTAGCCTGAAACAAAACGATGTGCTGAAGATTTGGTAGCCTTCCCAAGGAATCAGGCAGCATCTTCAAACTGGTAGCAGAAGACAAATTGATGTGCTGAAGATTTGTTAGCTTTCCCAAGGATTTAGGCAGCATCTCCAAACTGGTAGCAGAAGACAAATCGATGTGCTGAAGATTTCTTAGCTTTCCCAATGAATCAGGCAGCGATCTCATTCTTGTGAAATTTCTCAAGACCAAGTATTTCAAGGAGCGCATATAAAAAAATTCCTCTGGCAAAGTTTCGATTTGGACAGCCAGGTAATAATCCACAACAATTTTTTCCAGGTACTTCAGCTGCCCTATGGACTTCGGAAAGTGTGAAATGGGAGAGGAGATGTTTAACTCTCGCAACTGGAGAGGCGGCTGCAATGTCCACATTTCCACTGTGAGAAAGATTTCAAGATGATTCTCATCTACAAAGTGAGATTGAAATAAAAGAATTATAAACACGCAAAATTGCGTACCTGAGATTCCTGTTGCCACAAGGATTTCAATCTGCCCCCTCTCACTTCTAAAACTTTTAAATTTTGCAGC
>APFE031153841.1:37240-70607 GCA_000404065.3 Pinus taeda | reverse complement strand
AAAACTCTTGATTTTCTTTAGATTTATCGATACTAAGTAAATCCAAAATAAATCTAACTCCTCCTAATTATATTAACCTGTGAGTTAAAATTAATGCTGGGTGGTTTGGGATTTTCTTTGCTCCATGGCGCATCTCTGTCTCTAGTGATATTTGTAAATTTTTGGAGATGAAAAGTTTAGACGTGAAGCGCCTAAATACTTTGAAAAAGAAAGCCCAGAAAATCAGAGAGCTGATTGGAATTTTTATTTTTTAATAAACGGAGGGGTAACTTTAAAGTGGGATGTTTAAAGGTGGGGGTGCTTATTGAATTTCTATTGTGATAAACTAATAAGGGAGAGAACTTTAAATGTAAGGGATGGAATCTAATTAAACGGGATTAAAATTCTATTTTGCCCAGCAATTGGTCAAATGACAGTGTTAACTTTAAGCGGAGTGGTGTTTTCGTGGTATTTTCCTCTGGCATCATCGGAATTCAAATAAAAAAGCCTTCGATTGAATCAGTGAAACTGTAGATGCTGTCGAAACTGGTTTTCTATGTAGGCTTAGAATAGGATTAAGTTATATTGTCAGTAGGCTTAAAATGGTATTAATTTATATGGTTAGTAAACAAAACTTAACGGTTATTCGAACTGCAATAATAATACCAAAGAAAGTAATTACGCAATTTTATTACACTGTTAAAATAGTGTTCCAATTTTGTCTCAGCGATTTTCCAATACCATCGCCGGCTCGTGAGTAAGATTAATAGGCGAGTTTAGATTGATGGATGCAGCTGCTACAATTTAACAACAGTGGGCCCATCGCAGGCTCGTGAGTAAGCTTTAATAGGCGAATTTAGATTGATGGATGGAGATGCTGTAACGATGAACATGACACACAAACTGCAAAACTGTAATGATCGGACATTTTACACAAATAAATTATTTATTTACTTTATAGGTGAATATAAAACAGAGATTATTATTTTCTTAAAAGTGATGAAGATATTATTTGTTCAAAATGGAATAATATGAATTACATGATATATGTGTACACAGTAACTTTATGTGAAAAGTTATTTCTCTTCTTGCTTAGAGATAAAAGAAAAACAGTTGCCAGCATACTAGGGGAAACCCTAACGGTTTCCTCCTTCCCATAGAAAAGGGAAAAGAGGAAAAGACCCGGGTTGTTAGATGAACAAACGGGAAGAAAACAGAGGCACTGGAGCAGAAGAGAGCATTGCTACGTCTGGTGAGGACCACATAGCACAGGCACAATCTTGTTTCATATTGCTGAGGTTGTGGCCGCTAAGAGAGCTTGGGGGGAGACTCAGTTCGGACGACTGGTCTCATGGTTGGGAGGATATCAAGCATTAAATCATCTTCTGCATGTTGTAGAAGCTCAGAGGATAGAGGACGAAGAGTTACAGGTAAGTATATTTAGTTTCCATAAAATCTGGAAGATTAGATATTACTTTGTATTTCTAAGAGTTTGATTATAATCATTGTAGGTATTACTTTTAGGCTATGATTCAGAACATGGGGTATTACTGCAATTGATATTAATAATGAATGACGTCTATGTCCTTTATATATAACAAAGAAAGAAAAGAGAGAACAAAAATATGAACATTATCCAATATCTTGTTTTCTGACAATACAAATTGCGTTCAAGGAAAGAGACAGTAATTTATTAGGTGCAAGAATGGAAAAGAACGGTTCATTATTAACTGGATATGAAAACAGGGATATAGATAATCATAACTGTACTCCGTAAATAGCTCAGGAAAACAACAATGTATACCTGACGAACAATGCAGTGAGCAGTGACTCATATTTTACCATTGACGATACAAATATTGAAAAGAATGAGCGAAGTGATATACAGAATGAGATACCTTACGGGTATAGCAGTTAAAGAAGACAGTCACGGTATACGGTAAGATATATATATATATATATTCCAGGGTCGGAATACCAATACAAACCCTCTCGAGAATTATAGTTTAGATAAATGCTGCAAGGACAAACACTGTAAATAAACTCACAATGTAACATTGTCGAGACAACCGTCCGACTATAATAACTGTAGAAATAAGTGGCTGGCGGAATACACAGGTGAGTACCTCCTGGTAGCATAGCGCTACAGTATGGCGCCAAGATAGGAATTCATTAAACACGTGGGTCATATCAGTCACTCGGCAAACAAACTCATTAAAAGATAAAGCGAGTAAACAAATACCGAAGAATTATGACCTGAGCATTCAATAGATTAATATCAGTTAATAATGAGGAAAGTGGTAACCCTCGTAGGAGCGGAATCATTATCAGGCCGTAACAGGCTTTCTCCTAAATTCAACACATATGAATATAAAAAATCAAGAAGAGAGGTCGGTAGCTCGCACAGGAGCAAGCCAATGACATACATTAATAGACATTCTTATAAAAATCAATTTATCTATATATTATCTAATCATGAGAGACACGACAGTCCTTGAGGGAGTAGGGCCGTAGCCAAAACTTCAGAGCACTTCATTAAACCAAATAAATAACTAATTTATAGTTATGGAAAGATTCGGTGGCTCAAAGGGAGCAACACCGCTTACCATTAAAATATAAACATGTCAAACATTAAAAAATGCAATAGGTACAGTAACATTCGATGACCTGTTCGGCAACTTGGGACCGCCCAGAAATTCATAATGCATTAAACTGAACCAATAATACCGAGTTCATTACATATTAAATCGTTCTGAGAAACCGAATAATTACAACAAGGAACAGGGGTTAATCGAGTGTAGAGCTCGACCCCATAGATCCGAATCCCTCGAATAGTTTCAGAGGAAAGTTGTAAAAAGGTGTACCCAATATATAAAAACAACAACTACATCATTTGGCAACCTGGGAATTAATCCCTCAGAGCAAAGAGTAAATATTGAACAAAAAGAGAAACTCTGCCGAAGTGGAGTCAATACGCCAAGCTACAACAGAATGGACATAACCCTGACAGAGGAGGAACGATAATAAGCCGGGCTTCGAAGTGAGCAACTGATAAATCATTTGGGCGGTAGAACCCTTACCTGTAGAGGAGTATGGTCGGCAGAAACCCTGCACCATCCTCGACACCGTGGCATCGATGAGCTATTACCCTGCTCCAGCCAAGTATGGACCAAGAATAGTTAGTCATATTCACAAATTACAGTGAGTAAATAGATAGCACAGTAACGAGACTAAGAAGAGGCGTATTACCTGTCTGCAAATGGGAGTTCAGGGTGAAAGACAATGATGGCTCCATCTCTGTATCACCTTCAAAGGTACTGATGAGAAGCACCAGGATAACCTACGCTAATGGCATCCTGGTATGGAGACTACGCCGGAGAAATGAGCTGCTCGGTGGAGCTGGAGCAGCACACAAGTGAACAAAACTGCAGGAAGGAAACCTTAAGTACCCTACCGCCAAAGCGTCTCAATCCTCCACCGTCCGATTGTTGGAAATCATCTTGGCCGTCGGTTGCTGTGGAAATCCCGAGGGAAGGTGTGGCGGGACTGTAACATTAAATTTCCCAGCTACCAAACTAAAATATCAGTGGAGCGGATTGATGGCGTGGAGCGAGGAGCCAGCTGGCACATGCAAGACACTTTGACATGCCGCCAACTGTTATAACTATGTATTATATAAATACCAAGGACAATCAAACGTTATGATTTCCGCCAGATAATATATATGCCGGTTATTGCATTAATCATCTTATCAATTAATATAATTACCATGATGGTGATATTGAGTAGATGCATAGGTAAAACATATTTTTTTTTTTATTTATGTAATGTTAATGGGTAGAGGGACATGACAAAAACGAGAAGAAATTTGGTGTCCTGCGGCCATGATGGAAGATTTCTTCACCTGGAGAATGTCAAACTGCAAGAACTCTTGCTAGTTTTTTAATATGTAATACAACAAAAATCAGTCATAAATTTATTGAAAACTTAAATTAACCAGCATAAAAAGCAAACACCAGTCTACAAATTTTCAATTAACTAGCAAAAAAATATTTGAAATTCCAGGTTTCTTGGTCTTGTGGAGCGTTCACATGTAAAGAGACCAGTAGCCTTGCTGATTTTTTTAATATGTACCACAAAAAAATTAAGAGATTTAAAAATGTATTGAAAACGTAAATTGCTCATTTTTTTAATATGTAGCACAAAAAAAATCAGTCATAAATTTATTGAAAACATAAATTGCTAATTTTTTTAATATGTAACACAAAAAAATCAGTCATAAATTTATTGAAAACTTACATTGACACCCATAAAAAACAAACACCGGTTTTCAAATTTTCAATTAACAGACAAAAGATAAAAGATATTTGAAATTGCAAGTTGCTTGGTTTTGTGGAGCACTCACAAGTAAAGGGAGCAGCAGCCTAACAGTGGTGACGTTACTCAAAAAAACCTTTCCCAGTGCAGCAATGGCTTATCAGGTATAGGAGGATGCTCAACTAACAGTGGTTCGTGTGATGAATTTTGGTACTCTAATTCTATCAAATTATTATATAAAGAATTGTAACTATCACATAACTAATTGTAATTGGTTAATATCAGTTTTCAATCTGATGGAGGAGACTATTTCTATGGTCTAACACCTAAATCAAAGACAAAAAAATTACAGTGGTATGGGAGAGGAGTTCATTTCATATGGAACCCTTTAAAGTGTAATTATTTTATCCCTCTATAATCCAAATTATTGAAATCTCATCAAAGGGTAGGAGATTTGATATGAAATAAATTTAGTGGTTTTTGATATGAAATAAATTTAGTGGTTTTTTTCTAAATACATGCATTCAAAGGCTGAAGAATCCTTTCATCAATTGACTAAAGGTATGGCTATTTGAAATGGAGGATTTTTATTTGTTTGATAGTAATTGTCCTCGCGAGAAATGGGGTCACTTTTGGTCTATTTCTAAAATATTCATACTATGTTATGACCTACAAATTCTCTATTTGATAGTAAGCATATTATGATGACTTGTAACAATGGGATTTGGGACAAGAAAACTATCAATTGTTGTGCAGGAGTAAATGAAGGAAATGTAGTGTAACTTTAAACCCTAACGTATAATGCATGAGGAATAGGCCTAGGATACCCTCTATGTGGTAGAAAGAAAAGTATACTATGATGAAAAATTCAATCTCGTACATGATGAAATTGTAAACAAGATACAAGAGAAAACAGGTGAAATGTTTATTTCAAAAATTGCTCACGAGTTAATTCCATAGATTCCAAATACAATATTTTCAAGAAAAATAATATTTTAAGTCTCCAAAGACAATGGAGTTGTATTTTCATGTTAAGAGTCCCATTTCATTGTTTGTGAAAATAAAAGGAACCTAGAACATTAATTTATCAACCAACTAGACTAGCAAGGCTGTAAATATGAAAATTTAATCAATGTGTTATAGAGGTCAAAGTTTAGAAGTAAGAAGTTGTTGTAGCAGCTACAACCACCCTCCAAAATTTTGCCTTAACTTCATTTTGGAGCTTTCCTCCCAACCTTAACAATAGCTTGCCTCGTTTCGTCAAGTTCACGAGCTTCAGTGTTTTGCCTACAAAAAGGCAGCCTCTCAATCACAACTTGATGCATTACCCTCACAGGTTGTTCATTGAATTTGGTCCAGCTGCAAGCCGAGTAGCGTCCCCTAGAAAATTGTGCATTTCTTGAGGGAAACCAGCATTCCTCTAGAGATTGTGAAATCCTATATGGCAGACTGCTGAGCTCCAGGATTGTGCAATCCTGCCAGTCAACACTCCCAATAGGAATTGTGCAATTTTACCCAACAAGGCTGGTCAACACAGAATTTGTGCAAATATGGGCAGAAGTAAGCTCCTCTACCTAGAAATAACACAAATCTCTTAGGCAATCAGCCCAGCTCCCATCGAGAAATGCGCATTTCCTTTAAGGAGTCGAGTAGTCTCTTCCATGTGTAGCTGAGTTGATCGGCTCCCTTTGTGACCGAGAAAAATATACTAGCATGCATGGACTACTTCTCCCAACGTACCACAGAAAGGAATCCCTTGTTTAGGGATCTATGTTTAGCAATTGGAGGTTACATGCAAGGATCATTTCATAAACTTCCCACCAAGTGTCGCTTTCCCTAGATTTGTGGCATGCGCATCACAACCTCGATGTTATTGAAACTCGTCAATTGGACATTGTAGAATGAGAAATGTGCATTTCCTTTAAGCAATCGAGTAGTCTCTTGCATGTGCAGCTGAGTTGATCGGCTCCGTCCAAGACTGAAAAAAAATAGACTTGCATGCATGGATTACTTCTCGTAAGGTAGCATGGAAAGAAATCCCTTGTTTCAGGGATATATGTTTAGCAGTTGGAGGTTACATGCAAGGATCATTTCATAAATCTCACACCAAGTGTCTCTTTCCCTAGATTTGTGGCATGTGCATCACAACCTCGATGTTATTGAAACTATCAACTAGAAACTGCAGAGCTCATTCTCACATCATCCTTGCATATTTGACATCCCACATCACATCTAGGAGAAGTTGGCACATTCAACTAAACTGTTTTGGTGTAAGCCCACTTCCCATGTCTTGTGTTGCAGTTTTGTCACTTTTTGTGTTTTCGATTGTATGAGCACTGTTTGCTTGATTTATTTGAACACATGTTGTCGTTTACATGTTTATTAGCCTTTCCTAACACTATTTTAGTTTTCATCAACATCTCGTTGCTGTCGCATGCATGAAACTATTTTTCACGAACAGTCGTTCATCCGGCAACTCGCCTAACGCGCATGCATGTTGTTCCATTTTCTGAATTTGTCATTCACTTATGTTTACACTCAATATGAGCATGCATTCAAACTCACATTCACTTTCAGTTTCCTGTTGGCGAGTCTGGCCAACCTCAGCCGAGACTCACCCCCACCAAGACCCTGACCAAGACAGCATTACACAATCTTGAGGGGGAGGCTCTGCCTTCCTCTTAAGAAATGTGCATTTATGCCTAGAAGTTGTTCCCTATGCCTTCTTTGTGCAATCATGAGGGACAGTCACTGCTGGCCAAGAAAATTTTGCAATGCAGTCACTAACCCTGCAATCATTGGCAACTAATATTATGAATTGTGCAATCCCAATAGTCAGTAGCCAGCCTGGATTGTGCATTACACAGTTCTAGCAATCAGACAATCTCCTAGCATCCTAGACTATTCCTTGTGCAGTATTGGCAGTCGATCTCCCGGCCTCCACGCCAAAATTGCACAACCTTCATGATGAGTGACACAAGTATGTAGTGAGTGAGTTATCAAGTTAATTTGGCTTCCAACTGACAGATTTATTACCATGAGTGTTTCCATGTCTCTATGTATTGTAGGTTTTCATCTGCCTCTCATCAATGCAGGTACAGTGGTTTCCAAGAAAGCAGAGTCGAAGAGACTGTCCAAAGCACACTTGGAGATGTAATTGATCAGATGTTTATGAGTTTGCCTTATCACAAATAATGAAGTTGTTCATAGACAAGGACATCAAGATATCATAGAAAGTAGCATCACGAACAACATCTGAAGGCAGCATACCGAACGCAACAAATGCATCAAATGCGGTGGATGCAATGAATGCAAAAGGAAGGTTGTTGACAACACAGAGGTAGAACAAAGTTGCAAGATCAACCAGATCAACTGATAATGAAAAAACTTTGGAGACACAGGCTATGAGGTGATTGTGCGACATGAAGATTGCATGGAGACAGACAATGGAATAGTTAAGGAGTTGCATGTGCTAAAGCAACAACTCAGGAAGAACATGAATATGCACAGACAGATGAATGAGTTACAGGAGGAACACGAACGACAATGGACACAATGTTCACTCACGGATGAAACTACACTAGTATAAGTTAAATATCGATCCTAGGAGCTGACGTGGAGTAGACATGGCGAGCAGTGTTGTTGATAACATGTAAGGGATTGAGTAGCATGAATGTCATTACACGTACACATGCAATCCAACCAATTCAACACACTCACCAACGTGAATACAAGAAGCAAATCCAACTGGAGTTGAACAAGTACTTCAGCAAGTTGATGCACATGACCACCAACACACACTTGAAGATCAGCACGAACACTATGCATCAGTCTGTTGCCGATTCAATAGCACCCAATAAGACCATGCACATGTTAGTAGATGAGTTGTATGAAGGGGTTGAACTAATGCACCAGTTGTAATAGAGGGAAGAGTTTGCTTCAGCAAGATGTCACCATGAGGTGCATACACACCATCACAAACAACCAGGCTTGGCATCAGCTCACCACCTTCACCATCAAAAGCATGTCAAACATGAGTACATGTTGTCTAACATGAGTACATGTGCATTGTAATGTTGAGTCATGTCAAGTGTAAGTCAAGTGTCAATAGTTGGATGTAACAGTCATAGAAAAGGTGAAGAGTCATGAGGGTAGTTCAACTGTCACAAAAGGGAATGTCAAGGGTCACCCCACCCTTTGTTATAAAGAGTCCCTCATAACTAATTGTATAGGATTTTGGTCAGCAAATATTTTGATAAGGCTATCTTGGAAAGAGCTTGGACAATATTGTAACGCGCCTTGGCTTCTCCTCTCCACGGAGCTAGTTCATCTCTTTGGAAGAGCAGATGGATGTGGTTGTAACGTTCTATTGTTGTGGCTAGTGGATTTACATGGATGTATTATATGATTGGAGCTTACACTTTTTTATGTAATAAGAACCAATGTGTTTTCACACATGTATTGTATTTGTTGTAAGACTAATCTTTAACACTTGTAATGCATGTTGCTTTAACCTATGTTCTACATCTGAACTAATTTATTTGTCGTAATGCATAATCTATTAATGGAAATGTGTTGTATATGTTGTTAATGATGTCATGTCCGTTTCGACTACTCTATCATACATGAGACAGACCTTTCACACGAGCCTTGTCGTAACAGCTATTACACTCGTTCGGACTGATCCGTGAGTGCTATATGTGTCATCTTACCTTGTATGTTATGACTACCACATCCAAGTAGATTGCTCCACCGGAAGGTGTGTATGTCCTCTGTGCTGTGTGTTCCTAGCTAAGCTGTGACTGATCCCTTTCAACCTGGAACTCACCATCACCCTCATCTCAACCCACTTGTGTTAGAACCTCTCATACACCTTCCTTGACTCACTGTAGCAGTGACACCCTTACTACTAACAAAGTTATCTTACTTGCCTCTGTGAGACATCGCGGTCAAGGCAATACCTTATGACCCATTACTGGAACTACTACACCAAATGATGTGAGGTCTAATTAGGACTTCTTATGGGGGAGATCCCCTTATATGTTGGCATGTCCAACACCATCAACAAAATCCAAAATGAGATGCCAGAAATATGAAAATTTAATCTATGCCATATGGAGGTCTATGGTTGGAAGTGAGAAACCAAAATATTGAGGGGAATTTACAATGAGGATCAGTCAAAAGTCACTCAAACAGAGGAAACTCCCCTTATCTTGATGGATATAGATTTTAACTAAACTTCTAAAAATTAAGCTTTTGTATTATGTTTTTCTATATGGTTGTATAAGATTCTCTTACAATCTTAAGAAAATTTCATCTAAATTTCAATAGATATATTTATATGTAAATACCATTGTTTTAAAAAAAAATTAAATAATAATAATAATAATTTCAATATTCCATTTAAAATAATTTATTGTAAATCTTATTATATTTCTTCATATTGAAAAATAGTTTAATTTGATTTAGAATATAATTAGTGGACATCATGTTCCACAGCTTCACAATTACATTGTTTACCTTATGATATGGAGAAGCCTCTGAGAATCGGTAAGTGGAAAATAAATTGAGGTATGCCACCAGTAGGCATTAACTCAGGTATGAGTTTAACAATCTACATATTCGTTTATGTAGTACATTACTTTTGCCATGATATGTGTGATTCATGTTTACCACTGCTTTGAGTAGTAAGTAATAAAGTTTGCTGCAAAACTATGTTCATGACATTGGATTCTTGATGAGGATAAAAGACAATAAATCTTTTGTCACACTCATGAACAATATTAAATAGTCATTACACTTATGAACAATATTGAACACTCGTTAAGAAAAGTGACAATCAAATACCAACTTTTTCTTTGCAATTATGGCAATAATAATGATACATTTGATGAACATGATTGAAGTTAGAATGAACTAATTTTTAACGAGTCAATGCATGAATGTAAAACACGGGGAATGTCTTTGAATATGACGATATAGTGTTTTAAAAAGAAATTGTAAGAACCCCTTTAGATATTGAAAATAAACAATGAGTTGAGTAATGAGACTTGACTTTAATAACTAATTTTTGATTAAGTCTTGTCATGGATGCATTAAGATGGTGGGCAATTGTGATTGGTTAGTGTTGTATGACTAGCTAATAGAAATTATATGCATTAATTGATTTTGATTTAAAGATTATTACAGTTCATAAACATGTGATTATGGTAGTTACTTCATGTATCAGTCTGTTGATGACAATACACTATGGGAAATTGGAAATGTTTAGATTGCTAACTCAACTATTATTGACATTTACACATTAGTGAATATTTTCATATAATTTTGTGCATGACAATATTGTATGCATGAAACTAAAATGATTTGGAAAGTGAATACTTGTTAAATGATGCATATTTATAACTACATTGCTGATGAGATTAAGTAGTGGTAGCTTGATGGAAACAAAAAAACTCATCACGTAAAATGTTGCAATGTGAATTGCAATCATAAATGAGAAATTATAATGTTATATTACATGCATGATTATGTTATTTCAAAAATCGTAATGCATACAACATGTATGTCAGTTGTGTTTCCTATTAATCAAGATATTATGGACCCATGTTGAGCATGGTGTACATGAATATTTCTTTTGTTAATCGTAATGTCCATATGTTTCATTATGTAAATTACTGTGGGTAAGAGTGATAAAAGAGGAATCTAACATGTTAGACAGTTGTGGATAGATGTGAAAGACTAGAATGCTTTGGGTTGATGGTAGTTACCTGCCCGGAGGGGTTGATGGTACTTGCTTGCCCGTATTTCCTCTCCTTAGAGATAAATGATCTCAATAAGGGAAAAGATTTTGCCAAGATGGTGAAGAGGGTAAAAATCCTGAGGAAAATTTATTGATTTGGATCCTATTGGAGGAGGCCCAAAATTCCTCATATACGAGACACTGTCATAGGAATAGGCAGGATGCTGCCAAGTGGAATCTTATATGGCACCCTATGTGGTCATTGGAATTCTTGAGGTAGTTGGCCCGTGGAATTCCATACTAGACTTGGTATTTCCCTTGTCAAATAACTATCTGGATGTGAAAATTATTGAATCTGGTTGTGGAAACTAGTTCCCATGGGTTGGGAGGAGCATTATTTTGTCACTATAGTTCTCAAAGTAGGAAAAATTAACTAGCCAATTATGTATTGTTTTAAGAATGAATTTTATATATAAATGTGTAAAAATGTTATGTACTTCTTGACAGGGAAAGAGTCTTGTGCTTATTAAAGATTTATTGGCAATTGAGCTCCTTTATTGTATTACCATTCTTTTCAATAGCTTAGTAGGGACTAAGACAATATGCACTTGGTGCACTTATTGATCACTTTGATGATTACAGCGCGTTAGGTGTGCTCTGAGTAGTTTTAGAAGACAACATGCACATGGTGGAGTGATTTATCAGTTTTATGATTAGAGTGTTTGTTCTCTCCAAGTATTTGTAGAAGTACTGCGATTGAAATATCACCTAACATTGCATAATTGATTGATAGTTAAAAGTGTTTCATTTGATTGAAAATGTTGTGACTAATATGATTATGTTGCATTTGTTAATCATATATTACACGGTGCTTATCATGGAGTGTGGATGGGTTTCCAAAAACATCCTTAGAGAACTTACAGAAATGTGACCATGAATTTCAAGATTAATGGGTAAGTGATGGTAAGTTGGTATAGATATTATGTTTTATCTCTAAAAATATTGAACAATGAATTAGTGATGGAAAATGAAACTTGTGTATTTTTGTAGCTATAAATGCCTATAACTATTGATAAAAATGTTATCATTTTTTGTTATTGATATTTTTTTGGAGATGAAATCCTTAATTTTGAGGGTGAAGGATCCCCTATTAGGTGTCTTAGATTGTTATATAATGAGTAGAATTTAAAATATTAGTGACAGATGAACATCGAGGACAATGTTCTCTATAAGGGGGGAGTATGTAATAACCCTATCTATAATATTCCATAATATATATATATTTACATGAGTGAAAGAGAATTATTACTAACCATTCCCACCAAGAATATTTAGAAGTTAAAATTAGTTCTTGATCACTGCTTCTATTTTCTTTATTTAGAAAAACCATTTTACATGAGGATAGGAAAACTTTTAACGGATTCTTGAATAACTAATTTACATTATTTATGGAAGGGGTGAACATAATGCCTGCACGGTCTTACTTTTTTCCGATAAACTTTTTGTTAATAAAGAAACCTAAAAGGGAATAGGTTCCAGCAATTACAGTTATCAACTACACCTTGGTTCTATAGTTATTTGAACTCTGATAGGATGAGACCATGAAAGAATATGGAGATAATTTCTTATGGGCTTAGAAAAAGGTGGTAGAAAGAACAAAAAAGGTTAGCCAATAAGGAGAGAACGCATAAACGAAAGGGGCAAATTCTTCAAAGAAACGTTAAGTGTCTTATGCATTGAATCCTCTACATTTTTCATGGCTAAGTTATCTTGTGAAATGAGTGATTTATATGGATAGAAGTTAGATCAATGTTATTGCTTCAAAAGGTTTACTTGTAATTTTTTTTAATGCATAAAAAATGGGTTAAAAAGCATGAGAATCTTACATATAGAAAGAAAGAGAAACTATGTTGGTGTATGAAAATAATGTAGGAGAATTAGGTGCATAAAGAAGATAGGTAGCCATGTTTCTTTAAAACGAATGTGTGATTTTGTTTAATAGATTTTGAAAAAGGAATATGTACTTAATGCACATAGTTAATAAGTTTTTTTGAGGAAGAAACAAATATCTTCATGAAAAATAAGATACTGTGTTAGATTTTCATAGAAAAGAATACTCATTTCTTTGGGAAGAGATCATGTTGTTTTTTTGTATGAAAGGATTAAATGGTTTTTTGGAAAATATTATGTTGTGTTATATATGTTGTTCTTGTTTAAAAAGAATAATTTATTATGATAAATTCCTTGGTAAACCATACAGTAAATAATAATTGTGGTAAAAGCCCATTTGAGAAGAAACATGCATATACATGTTCTATGGCATTAGATAAGAAACATGCCTTTGGAGGGATATTATGTTTGACTTATTTAAAAATATGTATATAAGTAAACATGTGTTTGCATGTTTCAAAGTTAAGAATACTCTTCCATAAAAGCCTGGTAAAAGTGAAATCAATTATACAAATATCATAAAATATTAGCCATGTTATTTTAGAAATACTACATGGTAAGTAAAGAAAATATATTATTACATATAGAGAAATATTGTTATTTGCAGCATTAAAAGATAAGTAAATTTTCTTGTCTTTATATAACATTTCATATGCATTCTATTAAGAAAAGATAGGATGTATGTATGCTCTTTCTTAAAAAGGAATAACAAATCCAAGTCATTTTCTTGGAAATGGATATAAATTAAAGAGGGTAATTTGAGAAATATTCTCATGTGTAAGAAAGTTCTATTGAAGAAAAATACTTAGTTATGAGAAATATAATAACCTATGCATAAATGAAATTCAAAGAGATAATATAAGTCATACTAATCTTCTTTGGGAAGAATATGTGTTTCTTGTGCATGAAAGATAAGTTAATTGTGTTAATTCCTTTGCAAGAGTTTGCAAGACTTACATTTTGTGAAAAAAAAAAAGGTAAATGATTTTTCTGTTGCATATTGGATAGTTTGAATTAATTGCATGGTTTAATGCATAAACAATTACCATTATTATTATCTTAGTTCTTGTGCGAAAAAGAAAGGTTGATTATGATACTTTGCTGAAAACAAATGCAGGAGAACTTTGATATGGTACTATCCTCGAAACAAACACATTAATAACTTTGTACATAAATGATAGAGAAACTATGTTTGTTTCTTGAAAATAACTATGTGAAATGAACACATATGCAAAAGCATAGAAACATTAGTTGATTACAGTACGAAGCTACAACTATCGTGTTAGATATTTTAAATAGAAACATGGATTTGTAGATCGATTGTGTTAGAGCTTCTAAAGATAAACATGGATTTGTACAAATATTGTGTTATAGCTTTTAAAGATAAACATGGATTTGTAGAACTATTGCATTAGATATTTTAAAGATAAGCATGGATTTATGGGCATGGAAAACAAAGACAAGTTTCTAGTAACCTCTAAGTGAAATGCATGACTACAATGGTTTCCTTTGGATATGAACATGTGTTGGCACGAGAATGATCGAAGTAATAGGGAAATTATGGTGAATTGTGCAAAAGACAAATTATGTTAACATTGTGGCAGATAAGAACTAATGGTCCATGCTGATGAGCACGAGTGCAAGATGGTCCACTAATGGTACAGTCATACTACAACGATGTAGAGAGTGGAGTATGTGGGTAAATGGTTTCATGGTAATTGTAATAGATTTTAGCTAGGTATGTGGTACTTTAATGATATTTCATTGTAATCTTTTATAAAAATGGATAAGGGATATACTCCCTTGTAAACCATTGAGTGAGGGGTGAACACCGTCATGAGAATTTAATAATAAGATTAAATATTTGCTGGTTTTCACCCTATGGAGTTTCGAGGGTATATCAGTGTTCAATGATGTGATTGCTTATTGTGTCATTTTGATGGTGTTGAATCCTTGATGATGTTGATTCCTTATTTGATGTGATAATCATAATGTCAAGTATATGATTAATTAATATGGTTAATGGAATTATGAAATGGATGCAAGGTTCATGAGAAAATTTATGTTAATATACTACAACAATGGTTGTCAATGGTTATGCAACTTACTATCTTCTATTGCAATTTACTTTATGTACTGATAAACATTATATCTAATGGTTAATGAGGAATGTGGATTACTGATTTTGGATAATTACTTGTGGGTAATTTGTGTAAAAGAATTCTAACTCGCTGATTTTACATGTGCGGTTACCGGGGTATGTTACAAGTGGTATCAGAGCCAAGTTTGTAGCATTGGCACCTTTGGAAATTGGTAAGGAGAAAAGAAATTGAGGTATGCCACTAGTGGGGATTAATTCAGGTATGAGTTTAAGAATCTACATATTTATTTATGTGGTACACTACTTTTGACATGATATGTGTGATTCATGTTTATAACTACTTTGAGTAGTAAGTAATAAAGTTTGCTGCAAAACTATGTTCATGACATTGGATTCTTGATGAGGATAAAAGGCAATAAAAATTTTGTCACACTTATAACAATATTGAACAGTCATTACACTTATGAACAATATTGAACACTCATCAAGGAAAGTGACAATCAAAAACCAACTTTTTCTTTGCAAATATGGGAATAATAATGATACATTTAATGAACATGATGAAAGTTACAATGAACTAATTTGTAATGAGTCAATGCATGAATGTAAAATATGGGGAATTTCCTTGAATATGATGATATAGTGTTTTAAAAAGACATTGTAAGAACCCCTTTAGATATTGAAAATAAACAATGAGTTGAGTAATGAGACTTGATTGTAATAACTAATTTTTTATTAAGTCTTGTCATGGATGCATTAAGATGGTGGGTAGTTGTGATTGGTTAGTGTTATATGACTAACTAATAGAACTTATATGCATTAATTGAATTTGATTTAACAATTATTACAATTCATAAACAAGTGATTATGATAGTTACTTCATGTATTGGTTTGCGGAATACAATACACTATGGGAAATTGGAAATGTTTAGATTGTTAACTCAACTATTATTGAAATTTACACATTAATGAATATCTACATATACATTTATGCATGACAATATTGTATGCACGAAACTAAAATGATTTGGAAAGTGAATACTTGTTGAATGATGCATACTTATAACTAACATTGCTGATGGGATTAAGTAGTGGTAGATTAATGGCAACAAGAAAACTCGTCACGTAAAATGTTGCAATGTGAATTGCAATCATAAAGGATAAATTATAATGTTATATGATATGCATGATTGTGTTATTTGGAAAATCATAATGCATACAACATGTATGCCAATTGTGATTCCTATTAATCAAGATATTATGGACCCATGTTGAGCATGGTGTACATGAATGTTTCTTTTGTTAATCATAATGTGCATATGTTTCACTATGTAAATCACTTTGGGTAAGAGTGACAAAAGAGAAATTTAACATGTCAGACAATCGTGGATAGATGTGAAAGACTAGAATGCCTTGGGTTGATGATAGTTACTTGCCTGGAGGGGTTGATGGTACTTTCCTGCCTGGATTTCCTCTCCTTAGAGATCAATGATCTTAGTAAGGGAAAAGAGTTTGCCAAGATGGTGAAGAGGGTAAAAAGCGTGAGGTAACATAATTGATTTGGAGCCTGTTGGAGGAGGCCCAAAATTCATCATGGATGGGACGTTGTCAAAGGAATAGGACGCTGCCAAGAGGAATATTATATTGCACCCTATGTGGTCATTGGAATTCTTCAGTTGGTTGCCTCGTGGAATTCCATGCTAGACTTGGTATTGCCTTTGTCAAATAATTATCTAGATGTGAAAATTATTGAATCTGGTTATGGAAACCCATTACCATGGGTTGGGAGGAGAATTATTTCGTCACTATAGTTCTCAAAGCAGGAAAAATCAACTATCCACTTATGTGTTGTCTTAAGAATGAATTTTATATATAAATGTGTAAAAATGTCATGTACTTCTTGATAGGGAAAGAGTCTTGTGCTTATTAAAGATTTATTGGTAGTTGAGTTCCTTTATTGTGCTACCAATCTTTTCAATATCTTAGCGGGGACTAAGACAATATGCACTTGGTGCATTTATTGATCACTTTGATGATTACAGAGTGTTAGGTGTGCTCTAAGTACTTTTACAAGACAATGTGCACATGGTGCAATGATTTATCAGATTGATGATTAGATTGTTGGTTCTCTCCAAGTATTTGTAGAAGTATTGCGATTGAAATATCACCTTACATTGCATAATTGGTTGATAGTTAAAAGTATTTCATTTGATTGAAAATGTTGTGACTAATATGATTATGTTCCATTTGTTATTCATATATTACAAGGTGCTTATCATGGAGCGTGGATGGGTTTCCAAAACATCCTTAAAGAACTTACAGAAATGTGACCATTACTTTCAAGAGTAATGGGTAAGTGATGGTAAGTTGGTATAGATATTATGTTTTATCTATAAAAATATTGAATAATGACTTAGTGATGGAAAATGAAACTCATGTATTTTTGTAGCTATAAATGCTTATAATTATTGATAAAAACGTTATCATTTTGGGTTATTAGTATTTTTTTTGGAGATGAAATCCTTAATTTTTGGGGGCAAGGATCCCCTATTAGGTGGTTTAGATTGTTATATAATGAATAGAATTTAAAATCTTAGTGAGAGATGAACACCGTGGACAGTGTTCTCTCTAGGGGGGGGAGTATGTAATAACCCTATGTAGAATATTCCATAAAATATATATATTTACATGAGTGAAAAAGAATTATTATTAACCATTCCCACCAAGAATATTTGTAAGTTAAAATTAGTTCTTGATAACTGCTTTTATTTTCTTTATTCAGAAAATCCATTTTACATGAGGATAGGAAAAAGTTTAATAGATTCTTGAACTAATTTACATTCGTTATGGAAGGGATGAACACAACACCTGCATGGTGTTACCTCTTTCTGATAAACGTTTTGTTAATAAAGAAACCTAAAAGGGAAGAGGTTCCAACAATTACAGTTATCAATTACACCTTGGTTCTATAGTTAGTTGAACTCTTATAGGACAAGACCATGAAAGAATATGGAGATAATTGCTTATGGGCTTAGCAAAAGGTGGTAGAAAGAATAGAAAAGGTTAGTCGATAAGGAGAGAATGCATACATGAAAGGGGAAAATTCTTCAAAGAAAAGTTAAGTGTCCTATGCGTTGAATCCTCTAAAGTTTTCATGGCTAAGTTATCTTGAGAAATGCATGATTTATATGGATAGAAGTTAATTCAACGTTATTGCTTTAAAAGGTTTACTTGTCATTTTTTTTAATGCATAAAAAATGGGTTGAAAAGCATGAGAATCTTACATATAGAAAGAAAGAGAAATTGTGTTGGTTTATGAAAATAATGTATTAGAATCAGGTGCATAAAGAATATAAGTAGCCAGGTTTCTTTAAAACGAATCTATGATTTTGTTTAATAGATTTTGAAAAAGGAATATGTACTTAATGCACATAGTCAATAAGTTTTCTTGAGGAAGAAACAAATATCTGCATGAAAAATAAGTTATTGTGTTAGATTTTCATAGAAAAGAATATTCATTTCTTTGGGAAGAGATCATGTCATTTTTTGTATGAAAGGATTAATTGGTTTTTTGGAAAATATTATGTTGTGTTATATGTGTTGTTCTTGTTTAAAAAGAATAATTCATTATGATAAATTCCTTGGTAAACCATACAGTAAATAATAATTGTGGTAAAAGCCGATTTGAAAAGAAACATGCATATACATGTTCTAGATAAGAAACATGCCTTTGGAGGGATATTATGTTTGACTTCTTTAAAAATATATCTATAAGTAAACATGTGTTTGCATGTTTCAAAGATAAGAATATTCTTCCATAAAAGCCTCGTAAAAGTGAAATAGATTATACAAATATCATAAAATATTACCCATGTTATTTGTATACTCAATTTCACTTTTACCGGGCCTTTATGGAAGAATATTCTTAACTTTGAAACATGCAACATATATATATATATATATATATATATATATATATATATATATATATATATATATTAATATATATATATATAAAGAAGTCAAACATAATATCCCTCGAAAAGCATGTTTCTTATCTAATGCCACAGAACATGTATATGCATGTTTCTTTCCAAATAGGATTTTACCATAATTATTAGCTACTATATGTTTTAGCAAGGAATTTATCATAATGAATTATTCTTTTTTAAACAAGAACAACATATATCACAAAACATAATATTTTCCAAAAAAAAGTCATAAGACGTCGGAGACACTCTTTATGTAGTAGAAAAAAGATATCTTTAACCAACAGTAATTAGTTGGAGATGAGGGGATATATCTCAGATGGTAGAGCCTTTGGTTGCAAGTTTGAGTCCTTTTATGCCCATCGAGCAGAACAGTATGGAAGGGACAGTTAGTGGCTCGGTCTTTGGCTGGGTGGAGATTCTGGATCCATGGACCCACATGCTCTGTATCCACAGCTTGTGGAGTCATTCTTTCAACTTGGCCAGCCACCTCCTTCTGCCCTAACCTTCTGGGCTGGATTGATAGTAGGCCCCATGGACCCACATGCTTTCTAGATGGAGCTTGTGGACTTCAAAGACCTTGGCAAGCTTGCTTCCATCAGCCTTAACCATGATGGACACCCTCAGCAATGGGGCTAAGAGTCATGTCTGCCCCCTCAGGCCTACTCGTTGTCACCAGATGGGTGGCACCACTTAGAATGAGGCAAGGGAGTCCCTGGCTCCCTAACATCACCTGTTCAGAGAAGGTCGTGGATGAGTGTGTAATGGGCTTTAAGTTAACCTATGATGGTCTAGCAAGGATGGTTCATCTTGGTTCCTAGAAGGCATGGTGTTCCTGAGTTTGTCAACTCCATCTCAAGAATGAAATTGACTATACTCATACATGGCTCACTCAATGTAGGCGATATTGAGCTTTAAGAAACACTGATCCATCGACCATTGGGTGCAAATAATATTATGTCACACCTTTAAAAAGGGCCTCAACACCCCTATGCCTTGCCCTGGAATCACTAATGGCACTGAGTCCTGGTGGGCTCTCATTATGAGGGGCTCTCCCCTAGCTGCATCGTTAAGTGACAATGGGCTAGGTGCCCGAGTTAGCCAAATAGGGCTTTGTGCCTTAGTTGGTGTTCCTTCTAAGCTTAGGTCTGGAGGTCATGGAGGAGGAGTGTTTGTAAGTGGGTTTTGATCCTTTTTCTATACCCACCCTACGCTTGATTTGGTTGGCCTTGTTGAAGTTTTGGCAAAGCACTTTCATGCAAGGAACTTCAACCAACAAACTCCTTGCAGTGATCATACACCCTGCTCTGACTCATTACCTCCTAATTGAGAGCTCGGCGACAAGCCTTCTCTCAAATAGAGACAGGAGCAGACATGTACCTCAACCCTGAGTTAGGAGTTTTTGGCCCATTTTGGGAGGGGTTAAGATCCCATCAAAGCCAAAGGCTTAGTTGTTGGGTGGTTCAAGGAGGGGCCCCATCAAGGATGGGTGTCCCATCAAGGTGGGCTGAAGGCTCAAGGTTCAAATCTCAAGGTGGGGCCCCATAAATTGCCCTTCGGGCAAGCTCCTTATTCATTTTCAGTGGTCTTGACTGAAGGGAAATTTATGGGGGCCCACCTTGAGCCTTGAGCCTTGAGCCTTCGGCCCACCTTGACGGGGCCCCTCCTTGAACCACCCAACAACTGAGCCTTCGACCTTGATGGGATCTTAACCCCTCCCAAAATGGACCAGAAGCTCCTAACTCAGGGCCGAGGTACTTGTCTATTCCTCTCTCTATTTGAGAGAAGGCTTATCACCGAGCTCTCAATTAGGAGGGAGTCAGAGTAGGGTGTATGATCACCGCAGGGAGTTTGTTGGTTGAAGTTCCTTGCATGAAAGCGTTTCGCTGCAACTTCAACAAGACCAACCAAATCGAGTGTAGGGTGGGTACAGAAAAAGGATCAAAAACCCGCTTAGAAACACTCCTCCTCCACGATCTCCGGACCTAAGCTTATAAGGAACACCAGCTAAGGCACAAAGCCCTGTTTGGCTAACCCGGGCACACAGCCCATTGTCACTTAACGACGCAGCTGGGGGAGAGTCCCTCATTAATGAGAGCACACGAGGACTCATTGCCATTAGTGATTCTAGGGCAAGGCATAGGGGTGTTGAGGCCCTTTTTGAAGGTGTGATGTACTATTATTTTCACCCAATGGCTGACGGCTTAGTGTTGCTTCAAGCTCAATATTGCCTGCATTGAGTGAGCCGTGTACAGGTATAGTCAATTTCATTCCTAAGATGGCGTTTACAAACTCAAGAACGCCATGCCTTCTAGGAGCCAATTTGAACCATCCTCGCTAGACCGTCATAGGTTAACTCAAAACCCATTACACACTCATCCACCACCTTCTTTGAATGGGTGATGTTAGGGAGCCAGGGATTGCCTTGCCTCATTCTGGGTGGTTCCACCTGTGTGGTGACAACGAGTGGGCCTGAGGGGGCAGACATGACTCTCAACCCCATTGCTAAGGGTGTCTGTCATGGTTAAGGGTGATGGAAGTAGGCTTGCCAAGGTCTTTGAACTCCACAAGCTCCAGCTAGAAAGCATGTGGGTCCATGGGGCTTGTTATCAACCTAGCCCAGAAGGTTACGGCAGAAGAAAGCCGGTTGGCCAAGTTGAAAGAATGACTCCACAAGTTGAGGATATAGAGCATGTGGGTCCATGGGGCCAGCTCCTCCAACCAGCCAATGACCAAGCCACTCACTATCCCTTTTGGATTGTTCCACCCGATGGGCATAACAGGACTCGAACCTATGACCAAAGGCTCTACCATATGAGCTATATGCCCTGGGCTCCAACTGATTACTGTTGGTTACATATATCTTTTTTCTACTACCTAAAGAGTGTCTCCGATGTCTTATGACTTTTTTTAATCCTTTCATACAAAAAACAACGTGATCTCTTCCCAAAGAAGTGAATATTCTTTTCTATGAAAATCTTTATGTTATTCATGTATTATTTTGGATTGAAAGATTATTCTTCTGTTGTGTGGTAGAATGTGGCATAAAGGAGACTAATATGTATTTTCTTTGTTGATGAATATAAATTTTGTAATTTAAAAAAACAACTTAAAAATAAAATAACTATACATGTTAAAAAAATTTATAATTAAAAATTAGTTTATTTTATATTAAAGTCTTTAAAAGGTATATATTACCATTAATTGAAATGAAAAAATATATAATATTTATAATAATTATTATATATTAACTAGAAATAATATTATATTTATATAAATATTTTAGTAAAATAAATTTATTATTATTAATATCTTTTAAATGTAATATAGATAATTTTATTTCAGAAGTAAAGTAATTATACATATTAAAAAAAAGCTATGTTAAAAATTAAAAGTAAGTGATTAGCTTCAAACCATATTTATTGAAAAGAAATTTTGAGATATAAAAGTAAATGATAAATGTTAGAGTAATAATGTGTGAATTTATTTTATAGTTCGAAAAATATGTACATTTTCATAAACTTCGATTAATATTTTAATAATAATAATAGTAATTATATATTTTAATAATAATAATAATAATAATATAATTACTAGTTCCTTGGTTTTCGTGCGACGCTTTCATCCAAAGGTAAGTCCCGTGCTTAAATTCGCTTCCCATTCAAATGAATTTTGCCCACCTACAGAGTCCATGCTACGAGGAATCAGAATTTTACGGAATTGCATCTAATTGTAACTTGTGCTTGAATTGAGTTGCAGAAAAAAGAGTCATGAAACGGATCTTCCGATGATGGAAGGATGGCCTGGAGCTGTCGATAATATTAATATTAATAATCCTCCGCCAACAGAATTGCGGGGTGCTCATCATCATCCCGCGATGTCGCGTTGCATAGGAGTTGTTCCTCAGGGTAGCGGTAAATGGGGAGCTCAGATTCGCGTAGGCAAAGAAGAAATTGAGTTGGGCACATTTGACAGTGACGATGAGGCTGCAAGAGCAAATGACAGGGCCACCATCAAATACAGAAATCCCCATAAGCGAGGCCTCATGTGCATTCTCAGCAAAGAGAAAATCGAGGAGGAAATCAAATTCCAGGCCATCTACACCAAACAGAAGATAGTCGAAATGATCAAAGATCATTCCTACACCAAGAAGTTATGGAGGTTTAATAGTGATCGCCATGGTGGTGACATAAAGAGGGGCACAGAAATTCTGTTCAGTAAAGAGGTGACCCACACAGATTTAGGCCAGCAATTGATCATTCTGAAATATCACGCAACTCATTATTGTCCTCTGGATGAGCAGCAGAATACAGAAAAGTTGTTGGTATTCCTGGACGAGAAGGGCGAGTCGTGGGACATCTGTTACACTTGCATTAACAACCAGAGATATTCGCTGACCCGGGGATGGAAAAACTTTATGCATCATAAAAATTTGAACGCAGGTGATATTCTCCT
Organism: Pinus taeda; assembly: GCA_000404065.3. Taxonomy (NCBI): domain Eukaryota; kingdom Viridiplantae; phylum Streptophyta; class Pinopsida; order Pinales; family Pinaceae; genus Pinus; species Pinus taeda. Next base: position 47,074 of record APFE031153841.1, on the reverse strand, counting down.
CTTTGAGAGATTGCGCTCATCGAATATATTCACCATCATTCATGATGAGGAGCAGGAATATCATGGCCGGTCAGTCCAGCCTCAAGGTTAAGCCAGTCATGTCAAATCCGTGCAGCCTCAAGGTGAAACCAGTCATGTCCAATCAGTCCAGCCTCAAGTTGAAAACAACAACTACTACTATGCTATTTGGTAAAGAAGTTGATCCAAATCCGTGAAGGGAGGAGAATAGCTGGGAAAATGGGCTTATGAGATCGAGGGTTAGTTGCGGTTGGCACTTTGGTTGATTTCAATCCATGGGATTATATATATATAATATATATTATATATATATATATATTAATTAAATTATTATAAATTTTAAATTTAGCTATTCACATTTTTTCTATTTTTTTTATTTTTTATTATTCTTTACATAATTACAGGATGATGCTAATTGTCACTCATTTTTACATTTAATCACAACTTTTAATTGTTTTTAGATTTATATCTTTTTTTTTTATTTTCTTTTAAAAAAATTGAACATTTTATTTATAATTTTTGTTAGATAATAAACTACGTAAGAATATTAAAAGATGTTTATTTTATTGTTTTTTTGTTGATAAGTTGTTTATGTATCAAAATTTTATAAATTTTTGTTGAAATATAAAATATGGTTTAAAAATTAAAAGATGTTAATTATTGTTGTGATAAGTTGTTATGGATTCAAAATTTAAAAATATACTGGAGATAGTTCATTTAAACATTTGAAATAGTTATTCTAACTTATATTTTAAAAAATCAATATTTAAATTATAATTCTAAAAGATTCTCATTCTATTTTAAAAATAATTAATTAAATATAACACACCATCAAAAAAAATTAACCATTTGAACAATCAATAAGATTACTCGGTAAGAAAATTTTAGGTTAAAAAAGAAAAAGAGAATAAACAACCCAACGACTTCAACGAAGAATAATGACCACGTGGTGAGGGAATTCCTTTAGATTTTTTAAAACTATGTTGCGTTATGAAAGTCTTCGAGGTTTCCTTAGGAGTTGTTTTATATTTAGGAATAGCGTACTCGAAACCAATTACAAAGACTGGTAGATCTTCTTTTTGCAATTCCATACCATAATTGTTAAATCTGAAAGTTAGCTATTGTGCTTGGATTTCCATGCTATAATTATATTTAAAGCTATTTACTATTGATTCTTGTAATAAAATAAATATTAAAATTCAACTGATAAAATTTTTATAATGAATATTTTTTTCTTATTATTTGAAAATTTGAGTTTTGAACTTTATGGTTATAAACCCTTTGTTGATGATAATTTAGATGACCACGAGCAAGTTATTTAATTATTATTCAATTCCGAAATATATTATTAATATGAGAATTTTTTTATTTTTTTCGAAACTGTAAAGATTTATTATAGATGAAAACAACAAAATTTATATATAGAGGGGGCCAGGGGTATTGTGGTGTTTTTTTAATATTATAATTAATTCCACTGTGTTATTTATATTCAATTATAATAATATTATAAATGTATAATTCTCATGACAGTTTTAAAAAATAAATATTATTACACCTGGATTTTATGCTTACAAATAATAATTATGTTATAGAAGTGGTTTATATTGGAATTAAAATTAATGGTTGAGATTGAAAATTAATTTAATATTGTGTCATATGAAAAATTTACCAACTTTTTTTTTCAATTTTTAAATCTAGTCTCTCTTTATTTTATTAAAGATTTGTAACATGTATCATTACACCTGTAAAATTATTTTTTTCACTATTGTTACTCTAAGCCATTAAACATAAGCCTGCTAAGAGCAGGGGGCTTATGCAAGCTGATCGAACACAGGGACACTATCTTTGAAGAAGATATAAAAATTTAAAGACTCTACCGGTAGATTTCAGCCACTTCACGTTCTCGCCAAGGTTTTTAGCCTAGATGCACAGGGTTCCAAACTTGACTCTAAAGACATCTTGCTCTGTGATGCAAACAAACCGAACAAAATGTTTGTTGATGCAGAACAGGGAGATAGCTTTGAGACTCAAAACACACAAAGCTAGAAATTTCTTAAAGACTCTCAACTCTCTCCGAACTCGGATGCCCAAGTGAGGCTTACTCCTCTCCTTATATAGGATGAGAAGGAAACAAATTTCCGACAACCCGCATTTTGTACAATGATTTGGAGATGTCGATAAAATCGCATTGAAAGTCGGAGAAGTGCTCTGAGTCTTGGAAGAGTACAGGAGAACTATACAAAGTGGAGATCTAAGGGAATCCCACAAAACTATAATTTATTTATACAAGTATGGGAGATTTTTGTCGGGAATCTCAAGAAAAAACCCAGTCTCTCTCATAGTCAAGAGACAAGACTTTATTGTACATTGTGGATGCTTCAAGAGAGAAGACTTTATTGTACATTGTGGATTCTTTATATCGCGAGCCCACGTGAAACTCTGAATATTTGTGATTGTACCAGGGAATCTTCCAAATGTTGGATGATCATATCCTCCACAGGTGTCCCGAGCCTTTGAGTAGATTCTTCTAACAATCATTAGTTTGCCACAATCTAATGCTTGATCTTGGTTAACACAATCCACTCGAAGTGTCCACTCATAAAGGTCTACAATATCGAGTCATATGAGTATGAATTTAGGCTTGCCATGGTTTTACAAGGGTAATCGAAACAATCATGAGAATTTGGAGCACATGTCATGCAATCTCTTTGAGTATAGTTTTAATGATTTTAGCCCTGCTATAGTTTTACAAGGATAATCGAAACAATCATGAGAAATTTGAGCACATGTCATGCAATCTGTCTGAGGATAATTTTCAAAATAGCTATGGTCCATAATAGTCTTATTGACTCCAAACCACATCCACCAAGTTTTGAACCATTCTTGTTGCCATAAAAGTTGATTTACAAATGTTGGCCCAAAGTTTAAAATGGTGTAGTGGATTTCTGTTTTCTCATCTCAGCATAAAAGCTCCCACCATAGATTAGTGTAGCCTTTGAAATTGTAAATGGTGTCTGTAAATAATATTTCTCTATCTTTCTGTGGCAACATGCATTCTGAGAAATGGTTTGGGTCCCATGTCTTGTTTATAGTGTAATTTTTATTATAGACCTTTCTCCTATCACTTCCTTCGATTTAAATTATGGTTATATCTTTGAAGCTTTGATATGAAGCTTCTTCTGCAAGATTAGTTTGTAATATTGATCTTTTCTAGATCATATTATGAATCCACTTCTTTGATTTTTGATAGATCTTCCTTTCGAGCACTAGATGTTGTAAGTATGTGTGGGACTGCAAGTTGGCATTCATGACCTTGGTGTTTCTAAGTTTCCATGTTGGTTTCCATTGTTCTGTGTATACTTGCCAAGAAGTGTCATCTAAAATATCTCGGAGTTCTTCTTGCTGAGTGTTTGGTTTCCATTCAGTTACTATAACCATCAAATGGTCATTTTGTTCTAGATATTATCTGCTTAGGAAGTCAGGCAAGCAATTTTGTTCTCCTTTTATATGCTCAACTTCAAAATCAAAGTTAAAAATAGTGCTTGCCATCTAGAAAACTTGGCTTCTCCGAGATTTTTTATTTCTTTGGTAACAACCTATTTTTGAAGCATGAATTGTAAGAAAAAATTGTTTATGTACAAGGTGTATATCAAACTTGTTTGTACAGTTCTAGGAAGCTTTTACCTCTTTTTCGATAATGACGTAGTTTTGCTCTACTGGGTTCCATGTACCTAAGGCAAATTGTACAATTTGCTCGGTCCCTTCTTTGACTTGCTTTAGTATTCCTCCCCATCCAAGGTTTCTAGCATCACTCTCAACAATTTTGGGGAGATATTCATCTACTAGATAGAGGATTGGAAATGTATGGACTTTGCTTTTGATTTTCTGGACAACTTCAGTGTGATCATCTATCGATGGTGAAGGCTCTTTTTTCAATCTTTGGTTAAGAATATTGCAGTATGTTGCACACCCTTTATAAATATTACTAACATAATTCAAACAACCAAGGAACCTCTTCAGCTGTGTTTTGTTTGTGATTACATTTGGAAACTTATTAGCAAATTCTAGAGCATTCTTCTACAAAGTTATCTGGCCATCTTCTGTCGTATGTCCAGGAAATTTGATTTTGGTCTGGAGCAATTCCATCTTCTTTTTGCTTAAACTAAACCACTTCTTTTTACAGCTTGAGAAAAGTGTGGATATGTCTGAAATGTTCATTTATAGTGTTGGAGAAAAGTAACATGTCATCTATATAAACAATTAGCCATTCAAAGTAGGGCTTCAAAATTTGATCCATTACCATTTGGAACTTAGATGGAGCATGCTTTAGTCCAAAAGTCATTACATTCCATTCATAGTCCACCATTGGAATGCTGACTACAGTTTTGGATATGTTTTTTTCTTTGATAGAAAGTTGCCAAAAACCAGACTTCATATCGGATTTGAGAATACTTTGGCTCCTGCAAATTTTGCAATTAAGCTTCCTTTATGTGGAATAGGATAGGTATCATCCACTAAAATAGAGTTTATAGGTTTATAATTTATAACAAGTCTAAGAACTCCCGTGATCTGTTAAGAATCATGGTATTTTGCATAAAATCCATAGTAGTTCCATGGACTGCAGGATTCTCTGATGAGTCCTTTTTGCAGAAGACCAGAGATTATTTTTTTTTGCAGAGATTTCTATAGTCTCCGTTCATGGAAATTTCCCTACTCTTACAAGGTTTTCCTTCATATTTATCGTTAAAAGGAAATTCTATCGTGTGTTTCTTTCTATGCCAGAAAGCCTTTGGGTTTTATGTACAACAAGCAGTTTCCAAGTTCTTTCTTAGTTCTACAATTTTTTTTATGATTCTAGGAAGTTGGAGTTTTTTTTATTCTGATTGAAGAGTTAAAGTGTTTCAATTCTTCAATCTTTTTCTATAACAGTTCTACTTCCTGCATTTTTTTTACCATTGTGCAAACTCTGGGAGTAGAAATATATGGTAAGGTGAGTGTTTCTAGAAATCCTTTATGATTTGGTACTGAAATGAAAAATCTTGCTTTGCGATCAGGCAATTTGGCTAACCCATGGGGTTCAACTACCGCTAGAAACACATTTGCCAATATGCAGTCTATGGGAATTTCTACTACTGCAAATTTTAACTTCATACATTAATTTTCGAAATAGATCGTGCAAATAAGAATTTCATACCTGAAAGTCTGAGTCAATTTCTAGTTACTTGTCAAGGAGTCACCTTCAAGTGTTTAGTTGGGAAAATATTTTTGTTAATAACATTGGTATCCATGTCTGAACCAATCAACTTTCTCAAAGTGAACTTTTCTCCTTGGATATGAATGGTCAACAACACATGATGTTGTTGATATTGGATTGTCATTATTTTCATTTCTTCAAATCCTTTGGTAATAAATAGGGAAATTTTTCTACTTGCTTGACAACATGTTGGATATTTACAAGGTGTCTAAAAGGCATAGAAGAAGGAATGAGCTTACCTTTGGGTGATAAGGAAAGGTTTTCAAATTTCTCAGCCAATTCTCCCATAAGTCTGTTAGTACTTTTGAATTCAAAATCTACTTTCTTTTCCATGCTTTCTATTCGAACCGAATATTTTCTAATGAATCCTTTGAAAGTAGAAACAAAATAATTTACATTATTCAGATTATTATTTACATCCTTTACAACAACATGTAAGGAATAAAAAGAGTCCTTATGGTCTTGAGATTTGAGCATATTCATTTCTAACCCTTTAAGAACAATATTTGTCCAATTTATTTGCTCGTTCGCTTTGTGTATTCTTTCATCAATTCTCAGTGTGGTTTCATCTGTGCGGACCAAAGGAATAGCTTTTGCTGCATTACTATAATCACCTAACAATATTCCTTTGAAAGGTGGAAAAGTGGTGGTAGTGTCTATCTTGGTGCCATCATGGCTCGTCCATGAATGTTTTTGTGCAGAAGATACCTCCGCATCTTCCATGTGAACTTCTTGCCTTTCTTCCATTTCTTTCCAACTGTAAAAAGAAATCTGGGAATATTTATCTTCCATATATTGTTTCCATTGTAAGGATAGATGTCTTTTCTCAACACCTGGTGTGCTCATATCAAATGCTTTTGATTCAAGATGACTATATAAATCCCAATTTAACATTATTTTCATCCATTTGGGGTCAATTTTATGTTTTGGACATCCATCCATTAAAGAGAAGAACTTACACATTTCTGGAATAAAAGGTTTTTTTACAGTTTTTAGGGATATGGTTTTCAAATCTGGATTGTGGAATTAGACTATCAAGTCGTTCAATATATCCCAATCCATATCTAGGCATTCTAGGAGTATGCATTTTATTCAACATTTCAGTAAGCCTTGGGTCTTTGTTTTCCAGAAAAGGAAATTCACGGATCATCATAATGGTGTTATGAGGAAAAAGAATTTCATAGTATGAATTAGCAACAATGGTTGGTGGAGCTTCTGTGTGATTGGATTAGGATTTTTATGGAGGAATAAATCTACAAGTGTTTTCAGGAAGAATACCGCATAACATCGAGGAGATTTAACTTGGAGATCAAATAAATGCTCTTTCTCTTATAACTTATATAACGATTATAAGTTAAATGATCTTTCCCCAGATCAGATTCAGTATAACACAAAATGTCACATTACTATAATTAAAGGTATCAATTAATTCTTTTGGGTTAATAATCTCCTACAGGTACTAGGGGAGGGTCGCCAATACATGTGCGCCCTCCCCGCCACGTCCTTTTGACACGCGGCAACCCACATGGCTCCGGTACGACACCTGTCCACCGTGGAGTTGGCCGTGTGGGCTATCACCTACCGCCTTTATTAGCCACCTTCGCGCCCATTACAACGTTGGTATCACCTCATTTCGACGATGTATGGTTTTCCCTTCGTCTTTCTGCTCGGGGCCGGTAGTTGGGCGAAGCCCCCCGCCGAAGATGGCGCGGCACGGCCCTGTAACCTGCGCGGGTTTTGGTTAGTTGTTGTTGCCGCTGAATGCATTGAACGGTTGACAGGGTTTGTGTTGTTGCGGGCGGAGTTGTTTATTCGTGTGCTGGAGTATGTGTTTCATGGAGTTTCTGGGTTTCTGGCTGGGACAGCGGTTCTGGTTTTCTTGTGCGCCTCCGCCTGGATTTCTTGGTCGTTCTTCCATGCAAGTTGTTTAACATGGAATGCCGGTTGTTTAGCATTTCTCTGGTGGTGGTCTTATTCGGCTGTCAAGTTGTTCGGGGAGGAGTCGGTCGCCATTCCACTGAGCTTGAGGTAACATAGTATTTTTAGGCATTTTTAGGCTGTTTTTGTTGTTTTTGTCTTCTCTAATGGCTTCTAATGGCTTGTTTCTTCCTGTTGCAGGTGTTGCAGGTGTGGAAAAGGACGTTGCAGGTGTGGAGAAGGTCAGGCGAGCTGTGGGGAGGCCTGTAACCGGTAGGATTTTTAATCCTACCAGCTTTAGCTCTCTGTGTTTTTCAACACAAGCACTCTAACAGGATTTTGTGATCTGTTTTGGCATTTTCTGTCTGTCTGTGGAGGCATTATGGTATTTTGATTAAGTTAAATTATTTAAATATTATGGTATTTTGGGTCATAGGTTCTTTGCTCCAAGGTCTGTTGTCAGGGGTCTAAACTTCTGCCAGTTCCTTCTGTCGATATTTGTTGGTCTCGTGATGCATCTACATTTGCCGACACTGGGAGAGCTATGGGATGTGCGAGGCTTTGTGCCCATGTTTATTTGTTCACTGGTGGACTCTCTTCGTTGGTGTGGGTTTTATGGCCGCCTGGGCTTTCGTTGCGGGGTTTGTGGGGCTTCTTTGCCTTGCCTTTTTTAATGGAAGGGCCGGTTTTTGCTGAAATTTTGCTTCCTTTATAGGGTTTAGGGTTTTTAGGGGTTCTGTCAAAGTATGGACAGTTGTAGGGTTTAGGGTTTTAGGGGTTCTGTCTGTCTGTGGATTCATCATGCATGTTAATAAAATATGGTTACCCGAACAAGGTTTTTCTTAATTTGCTAACTAAATTGGGGCTAAATCTTGTATGGACATATGTTGAAATTTTGCTTCCTTTATAGGGTTTAGGGTTTTTAGGGGTTCTGTCAAAGTATGGACATTTGTAGGGTTTAGGGTTTTAGGGGTTCTGTCTGTTTGTGGAGGCATTTTAAAGAGATTTTCATTATACAGTTTTCAGTTTTTAGTATAATAAATTTATGTAGTCTCCTGTGATTTCCTGGGTTATGAATAAAAAAGTTTAAGATTGAATGAAATAATTCAAAGAATTACCAAATCTGAAAAAGTCCATTATTGAAGAGATTGGGAGAATAGAAATTGTCCTAGTTGCAATCGCCATTTAACCAGGGGGTGTCAAACTAGATAAAGCATGAACGAAAACTACAGAAGTAGAGATGGACAATTGTATAATGAGAAGGATCATGTGAGGAACGAGAGTGATTATCACAAGATATATGATAGGGATGATTGAGAGCACACACCTGGAATTTGTGGAGTACCTTAGTACTATATCTGGTGATAAGTTATTTGTTAGGATTCACTAATGGGATACATCAAGCATGAATTTGGTTTACTTTATGTAGTTTATCATCCTGCATGAATATAAGAAACAAATAAAATTGTTGAACAATTGAGCAATTAGCGGCTAACTTGTATCTATAACCACATAAATCCACACACCCACATGATGAAGACAATTGATGGTTGAATTGTGAGGTTTTGGCCACAGGTATTTGACTGTCATGTCTAGACGTAAGAGAGACATAGAAAGATATGGTGAAGTGTTGTTATGATTAGTTCATAGTTCTTATTGGTCTTACTAGAAGGTGAGAATTTTGAGTTGTTGATCAAATTATGAATGTTAGATACACAAGGATGAAATTAATGAGTTTTCAAGTTTCATTTGGCACTAGTGTTTGCCATCTTTCTATATAGTTTCAAAAATTGAGGGGATCATTGAGTCAACCATTGCAATGTTGAGCTACAAATTCCTGACTCGATTGGAAGAGTAGTGACCAAACATGAAAAAGATGAACATACTTCAACGGGGTATTATAAGAATATATACTTTTTTAAAGAGATTTTCATTATACAGTTTTCAGTTTTTAGTATAATAAATTTATGTAGTCTCCTGTGATTTCTTGGGTTATGAATAAAAAACTAGTTTAATTTATTTTTGTTTCAAAACAAAAGAAACACAATCGATTTGTAATACTCACCTACTGATAATTGTGCTCCTTGGTCGTGATTGGACCTAGGTTACCTAGAACATGTTCACTGCTGAGGGGGATGTTTCTAATAGTTATTTTGGGTCTAAACAGTCTTTGAGCAAGTTTAAGCTTGCAACTCCAAAAGCTTAATTGGTATCCTGTTGTCTATTATAAGTCCTACAACGTTTTTACCTGTTTAGTTCTCACATTTGAAACAAATTTAGGCCAGAAATTTCTGGTTAAAGTTATATTGCACAGAGGTCCAATTTGCATCCTCGGCACTACTTTGATTATCCTCAGTGCGATGTAGGTTGTCCTCAGTGCGATGTAGGTTGTCGAGGGATATAAGGAGTGCAGAGCTATCGGGAGAGGAGAATGTGTTGATAATAGTGATATATTTCTAGGGTCCCTAAGCCATTATTTTCTTTCCTTTTATCTGCGTTAATGGGCAACACTCAGCTTAGTTGACCTCTGCGTAGGAATTGGACTTATAAACCAAACTCATGCAAATATCCATGCCTGCTTTGGATTGATATGAATTGATTTCAACCGTTATTCATTATTGAAATCTCTTAAAACAGAGTATATT
>APFE031153841.1:7500-24732 GCA_000404065.3 Pinus taeda | reverse complement strand
ATGAGAAATAGAGTGAGTTGGGTGTCATTTATTGCAGTTATTGGGTCTGGGTGTCATTTATTGAACAAAGTGGATTTAATTGTTATTGGGTTGGGTGTCATTTATTGAACAAATTGGATTTAATTGTTATTGGGTTGGGTGTCATTTATTGAACAAATTGGATTTAATTGTTGTTGGGTTGGGTGTCATTTATTGAACATAGGGTGTTTAGTTGTTGAACAACACAGATGTTATGGATGACATACATTCCTTTTGTTATGTGCAGGTCAGCATATTTATTTGGGATGCAAAGTTGCAGTTCTGAGGAGTGGGGGTTGAAGTGATTGCTGTTTTGTACTTCTGGAATAGACCAGTTTGGAAGCCTTTATGGCTCTAGCTGTTTTCTACTTGGGTCAATATGTTTTGTAATATTAAATAGTTAAATACTATTTATGGACAGTTGTGGGCCCAGTCAATATATGGGTGATTTTTGGACATAATTTAAGACTTATTTAAACATAATGTTATTACATAATTTAAGACTTATTTAAACATAATGTTATTTATTTCTGTTTAAATTTTGGTTTCAAAAGTCTTAATCACTGGTGGTTTGGTGGGACCAGTATTATATCAACTACTGGTCCCTGCACAAGAATAAGAATCTCTCCCCTATGTGATTTGATTTCCGGATACAAATATCTCCTTTACATCCATTCAGTCGATATCGTATAACAATTGTTAATGGTTTTGTCCACTATTGACGTGGGCAGGGCTCAAGTTTTAAAACCACATCTACCGATGATCTCCAGCTAGAAGACACGTGGTCCAAAGTCCCTAACCTACTGTACGACTGCTTCGGAGTCCACACTAGGGTTAACATCAACGGTGGGTATGGAGAGATAGAATCGGACGTAGGACATTATCCCATGTTCGCTGGGTTAATTGTTCGACCTCCAGCCTCTGTGCATATTTCCTCATTTCTCTCTCTGCGTATGGGTGCTCTATGACCCTATCCTATCGGGTTTCATGGTCCATGCCACCTCTTTCCACAATAGGTAATAGTTTTACGCATGGCTTCAGGTTCTCGGTGTTACACTGTTTTTTTTACTTTCCATGGTTTGCTTTGACGAACTTTAACCTACAGTCCCACTGTTTTCTTGGTTATCTGATCTTGAGACCAGAACGTCTACCAGTCCTCTAAATTTTCCTTCAGCAAGGGTTGCAGACTCCTCGGCTTAGGTTCAGGCAATCAGGATGCGTAGGTTTTCCTAGGAGATTTACCACTTCCCTGCCTGTTGGTTGCTACGTTTGATTGGTAAGAAGCTTCGAACTATCTACTATTATCAATCCCTCCTGAGATAATTCGAATAGAAATTCTAAATGGTTTTGTTTTAACTAAGGCAATTCGGGGTGTTACACAATCCATCTATAAAACATAACATTGGTCGTAGATTATTAAAAATTATTTATAAAATGTAGCATTAACATTTGGTGTTTCATTCCCCAGCTCGGGATGTGAAGAAAAGTAGGTGAGGGCGGCAGACTGAATTATGATCATGGGAGGACAGAGGGTCTAACCCATACGACACCGTCCTTCCAGCCAGATCAAAAGTAGGTGAGGGCCGCAGACGGAATTATGATCATGGCAGGACAAAAGGGCTAACCAATACTTATGACACCATCCTTCCAGCCAGAGCAATGAACTGCATGTTAGCGCACTTTTCAAAAAATTGGAGTGGGGGAGGTGGAATGAAAGGGAATAGTAGTAGTGGCTAGGATAGTGGAAGAGGGAGAGGGACAGATGTATTGTATTATATGAAGGTGGTGAAGTTTAGAAGGAAGGGTAAACTATGCTTGGAGGAAGAGAAGCAGGGCGCAACGGGACAGAAGGAGCTTCCAAGGAGATTAACGATTCTGGGTATGTTAACTCTCAGACCCCTTCAATCCTTTTCTCTGTAGTGACTCATATAATGGATAAATTTAATACATTTGAAGCTTTTGAGGAAGAAAAGGGTTGGCATGATGTCGCTCTTCACTCAGCAATGCATTGTGAGGTTGAATTGGGTCAGAATCAAGGAAGGGTTCTTAATAGGTGGAGGAATTGTTGCCATAAGAATAGTCCAAGAAGAAACTTGGGGGGTCGTATCAACCAACCCACTGCAAAGGTAAAGTGGGAGTTTGAAGGGAGTGATACGAACACCTTGTACCTAGCCCAAGAGTTGATCCGAATGACTGAAGGCCTTCTTAAATTCTTGCATCCCGAAAACGAAAAGCATTGTAACACCCAAACAAATGGCGGTGGATGTAGTAGAAGAGGAATAACCACCAAGAAAATTGAGGAGGAGGAAGACAGTTATGCTAAACTTCAAAAACTGACCTCTGTGAATGAAAATTATCAACATGATAAGGTGAAAAGTAGGATGGCACGCCTGGGTCATGGCAGGGGGTGGAGAAGAACAGGACGTCTCAGACAGGGAAATCAAGAGGACCGACCAACAAATGATCCAAGTAGGCAATGCACAGGGAGAAGATCTACTTTGACAACAGTCCAGAATGCTGCCAGAGCTTATAGGGAAGGAAAAGTTGAATATATTCACTAGATCATTCAAGAAATGGAGGCCATTGTGATGGGGGAACACTCTGATTCCGAGACAGAGGAGTGGTCAGAAGTGATCAGAGATATTGGGAACACGCGAGGAAGGTTGACGCTATATAGGCAGACTCTTCACATCTAGTGGGTGTTAAAATGCCTTCTTGCAAAGGCTCTTGAGTAGGTGGCAAAGGAAATGGCCGAAATTGCAAACAGCATGCCAAACCTGCAAAAAGAAATGAAAAATTTCCAGGTTATCATGATAAGGTAGAATAAAAAGTTGGAGGAGATGCATCAGCAACTTTCTAGGATGGCTCATACAACTCCAAGTCAGGTGGAACCAATGGGTACTCCCATTGAAATGGACCCGAATACTGGTGACAGAAAGGAATGATCCTTTAGTGTCTCTTCTATGCTTCAGTGAACCTTTTTGCTTTTACCGTTTTATGCATGTTAGTAGCTTACTAAGTAGTTTTAGTTGTATAGTGCATATCGCCAAGATGGAAAGACTTGTTAAATTTTGTTTTTGGAATGCACATAGCAAACTAAGGTGGCCAACATACCTGGCTTCCCTTTGGGGCAGGTTGAGGCCACCAACACGATGTATCTTGTCTCATTGGTTACTATAAATAGAAAAGAAAGGCACTACCTACACTTACCCAAAAAAAAAACATTTGGTGTTTCATTTCATTTAGTAAGGTTATTGAAACGTGAGCTAGATTAATAATGAATAGATTTAGAATAGGTGATTTAAGTAATTGATCCTCCGTAATAAGTGGAGCTAGATTAATAATGAATAGATTTAGAATAGGTAATTTAAGTAATTGATCATGCATAATAAGTGGATCCAATCCTAGCAAATCGATACCCAACGTCATGCTTTCGAGTTGAAAAGTCATCACATTGATTGTTTTATGTACCTCGTGCCATCTTAAAAAACAAAACTTCGTTATATTGCATGGGAGTTTGAGACAAATTCATCTTCTAACCACAGAAGGGTAAGTTAAAGCAATTAGCAAAGGCATTCAATTACGTTTCCACATAGTGAAGCTTGTCCTCATTCTAGATTTTAGGGTTTTTTATTTTATTTTTTAATAAATAAGTATATACTAGCATTTGCACCACATGCTGCAGAGGAAACACCGTAAGGCAATGACATAAGAAACAATAGCATAGAATAAAGAAGTCAAAATTTTATGCAATTTTGTTTTCTTTACTCGTGTTTATTTTTTATCATCAACAAATTCTTAGATCAGCTATCCAGAATACCAAGAACCTTCGCATTGAAGGGCGCTGCCACAAAGCTCATTCTGATGATCACCGGGAAGGGAATTGTTGTGAGAGATGCAAATTGTATCCATTGTTTCTTGAATGGACTATGTTCTTGTACTGATTATTTTAACGCTAATTGCAAATCATCTAATACAAAATTGTGTGATTGCAAGCATAAGAAATTACTTTCCTTTTGTGACAAGCATATGTTTGATAGAGAAAAATGGACAAATGTAAAATCAGAGGGGATTCGTAAAATATTTGACTTGTATCAGTTTATGTTCGGTGGAATCTAGGGTGCATACATAGCAAAAACATACCTGGATAGTTAGTGACATTTTCATAAGACAGATTGAATTTCTACCCTATTCATTTCTTCATATTGGCCATAATTTTACAAAAAATGTCGAATAAGGGTTACATTGAGTATAATATTGCTAGCAATTTGTATAATGCAGTGCTTTTGGGTGGTATGCCAATGATGACACATCATGTGATCATATTTCACTAATATAGACAGTATTTCGAGCATAGACATTGAGTATAGTATTGCTAGAAATTTTCATAATGCAGTGTTGTTGGGTGGTATGCCAATGGTGACACATCATGTGATCATATTTCATTGATATAGATGGTATTTCGAGCATGACTATTTGAGGCTGCTTGTAGAAGATTTCAAGAGAATCTATGAATGGAAAATTCTACCTGCCTTAACATAATTCACCCAAAAGATACAAAATTTATCTCAAAAACTTATTTATCTTAGACAATGTTATTATTATATGAGAAGGCATGCACTGGGCTTAAGATTGTAAAATATCTCATAACCTTTTCCAATATACTATAAATCAAGGCCAAAATTGTGGACGGTGTTGTTATATTTAGTAGGTTCACCTGAAGTCATCATCATTCTGCGTCTAAGTGTATGAAAAGGATATGCAATAATACCATAAATTGTTGTCACACTCCACCCTAGCATGAAACTAACAAGAAAATTTCCCTTGAGGGATCCAAAAATAATCACAGGTTTCATTGTGTCATAAATTCCAAAATATAGCCCTCTATATACAATGATGCCTATAATTGAAACACTGAACCCCCTATATAGGGCTACAATACCATCACTGGCAATGGTCTTCTTGTAGACATCCAACAATCTTTTTTATTTGTGCCGACTATCTTCTTGAATGTTTTGTGCATCTGCACCAAGTCGTGTGCGTGCATAGACCAAATGATATAAAAAAAGAGATGTGGTTGCACCAGCAACACTGCCAGAAGCTATATTCCCTGCAAGCCACTTCATGTAGGCATATTTCTCCTTTGAGGACCTAAGAAAACTCTGGAAGTAGTCCTTAAATGCAAAATTGAAGGCCTGGGTGGGAAAGTAGAGAATCACATTAGCCTCGTTGCCTTTCTAGAAATACATAGGACCCTCATCTCACATTACTCAGGCAAAGAAATGCTCAATCCAACTATAGGGGTAGGCAAGGTGACCCCTCTTGAGAAATTCTCTCTGGTGTTGCATCAACAGCTTCACTCTTTCAATAGATGTTGCAGCTGTGTTTAACACCACAGTTATCAGGCCTCCCATCAAGAAGCCTGTTGCAAATCTCTCTGAGGGTGAAGATTAAGGTGACCCCAAGGGCCTATTACCATCTCTGTTCTCCTCCTTCTTCATGAGAGAGATTAAGGGCTTGCAGCCTACAATGAATTTGTAATTATTTTCTCATGATCGGATGATTTCCCTTTTTGGATTGTCTAACATATAATCGTAGGGTTCACAATGGCGTAATTAGTCATAAGGGACAAGTCCCACATCACAGAAACAAAACAAACAATTTTTTATCATTTATTATGATGCATCTACTTGAAATTTGTGAAAAACAAGAAGAAACATGCACCACAGAAATAGATCAATGTACAAATTAAAAGGTACATGGTAACATTATGAACTTGTTTCCAAAAAAATAGCTTGAAATAAAATTTTATGTGAGATCCATCATAGTTGCTAGAAGTAACATCAGAAGCTCAGAACATGAGCAAGAATGTAGATTTTATGTCATATTTCTTACTTATATAATGTATTCATCATGTCATGTATAAGACAAAGAAAGAAAGTCAATGTCGTTGCAAATTCCCCAAGATGCAATAACCTTTAAAGTACAAACTACAAAAATAAATCAAATTACAAACCTTGTCAGAATCAAATCACATCACACACAAAAAACTTTAGCACAAAAATAGACTAGTGCCCTCCAATTTGTGAGGTTGCATTAATTCCATAAGATCAAATCTTGCACTATCTAATATGTGAAGAGCGAGGGTTACCACAATTAGCAAATGCACAAATTAATTTATTTGACACTTTGATTTCATGTTAGTTGCAGACTGAATGCTTTCAGTTTACAAGGTTTATCCTAAGGTCCTTGATGGAAGCCAATAATGTCTTCTGACATTGCTTGATGAACATTTGATGAAGGATGAGAACAATGAAGTAATTGAAATTCAAAGATTATGAATAAATAAGGAAGACCATTATATAAGGGAAATTAACTCAATATGTTCATTTTAAAGATATGTTGTCACCAATATTAATATTCATTAGGTTGGGGACAAATAGGAAATTAGCATTAGGTTTCTAACATCCATATGGTCTCACCATTGTTTGAATTGAGCACTCCTAGTGATAAAAAGAGTGAAAATATGTTAAAAATTGGATTGTATGAGCTTATAGAGGGCATTATGTTGTCTAAGATTTCTCCGAGAGAGAATTAATGAAGTGGTTGATACCCAAAAAATCAGTCATTGGATTTAATAAACTACAAGTAAAGCATGTTCAAGGTGTAAGATCCAATTTACCATAATGAGCATAGACAAACTAACTAGTGGACACGTAGTCAAACCAACTATGGGCTTCTAAAGGCATTATATCGTTAAATATTGTAGATGCCCCAAGGTGAGAATTCACCAGGTGGATGATACTAGAATTTGAATGTGTAACATCAAAGTTCCAAATGGCTAGTTTATAAAGAGAAAATTAGTAAGAAAGGAGCATGGTAATCTTATATAATCTTATTGGCTTCACATTTGAACATTATGTTGTTCTGAACCATGATACCTTAAATTCATATATTAATTCAATGGATTTAATTAGGGATATTCTCTGAAACAATGCCCTATCCTTGAAGCAAAGTAAAAGAAGAGTAATGCTATTTCTGTGGAAATTGTTCATGTTCTGAACCTTCTTTCTTCATAAGTTAATGTCAGATATATGATCTGTTGGCTTATTTATGTTAATGCTATCACAGTTTGTTTTTGATATTTTTTCCAGTTGATAGACAACTTTGAAGACTTTTTCTCACTGCAAAACACAATTTCATGCCCAACGCACAACTAAACAAAGCAAAGCAAACTATGTGGATGAAAAATAATGGTAAAGGGAAAAGAATAATCTCTTAAATCAGTGACAATATATGTCGAGGCAACCTACAAAATTTCTAAGTGCTTAATATTGGCATAAATTATACACCATTTGGGCTTCACACAGACCATTTTTCTCAACCAATATTAGGTAACTCTTACATTTCTGAAATCTTCATTGATGATTCTTCCCTAGCCAGTATTCATTAATATCTGACTTGAAAACCTAGAAAAAACAGTGAATTTTGACCTATCGACTGCAACAAAAAATTGAACCATTGACATTACCCAATTGTAGTTCTATGTGCTAAAAATGAAATTACAACTTTAAAACAATTCCAGTTAGTCATGACCACAGACCCTCCATCTTAAAAAATTATAACTATATTGGCAACCAACACAATAATATCCATGCTTGCAATTACTTACATGCTTATCTGTATCACTCAGTGCCGAAATATCAATATGAAATTGAGTGGCATGCATTGTAAACAATGGACCAACAAGAGTTGCATTGTTTTTGACACGACACACTATATCTTGATCCTTAATATCTGCACCCTGCAATCAGATCAGTTAGCAGATATTTAACACTGGAACTATATTTATATCAAGGTAAGCAACAAAGGATTAAAACATCACCTATAATTTGTGTTTTTATTGAGTTTTGACTTTAAAAAATTAAAAATTGGTGAGAAATGATGCGTCATAAATTAAAAAATTTACAGGAGCTCTCATTTTATCATTAAGAAAGAGAACCTAAAGTTATCATCTTTATCACACATCAATATCAATGGAAATCGTACTGCACTAAGAATAAACCAATATAATTACAGATTTGGTGAGTGGAATTTTACAGAACTCATCTCCAACCTCTGGAAATTTCTTTGAAATTGCGGGAGCACCTCTAAATTTAGTCGCCTCTGTGCGAGTATTTTCTATACCTCTATTGGCAGCATCACGACCAATTATTCCCCCTTGGCCATTTGGAATGTATAGATTAGACAAACCCATCCAACCATTTATGCACAAACATCTCCCTTTAAAACATGGTCAACACAATATACATAGTTGTAGAATTTCCTTGTATTTTTCATTGTGCAGGCATCGATCTGCTTTCCCTGCTCTAGAGATACAAGGTCAACACAAGCTCTTATAATACTGGTGGAAACAAATGTGTCCAGCTTCATGCAGTGTGTTGAATCTCATAGAACCACTTCAGGGCTTGCCATAGCCACATTGGGCATATCTTGAAATAATCATTGTCCATGAGATCACATCTTGTTCTGGCATTTCTTCAAAGACTTGACACACATCTTCTATATTCCCACATTTGGTTTACATTTCAACCAGGGTATTTCCAATAGAGACATTGGACTTGCAGCCCAATTTGATCAAGAACTTAAGAAACCTTGAAGAACAAACCTCTCGAATGTGATGTTTAGCGCCGAAGCCCACCCCGCCGACTGAAAATTGCTCACTTTCAAGAACAATTATCAAAACTGTTGTAACTCATTATTCATAAAAGAGAGACATATATTGCAAAGCATAACCCTGAATCCTACTACCATTCCTAATCTTCCAAGATTAGTCCATGCAATCTTGGACCCATAAAACACGATTCTGTGGACAAGAGCACAAGCCAACTATTTGAAAAATGTGAGGTTTAGCACCGAAACTGACCCTGCATATTGAAAATTTATTTTAAGATGACCCATCAAAATTGTTGTTACCAAGAGACATATAATACAAAGCATAAGATTCCTTTATAAATACAACAAAAATTATTAAGAAGTATTGTTCACTCCTGTTAAGTCCTTTTGCTCCCAAGCTTCCATGATTGTTTCATACATTCCTGCACCTATAAAACAAAATTTTGTGGAAAAGAGCAACACAAGGATACCGATCTATAATTTTTGAAAAATTGAAAATCCTAGCAAACCTCCTGAAAGATGTTTAGCATCGACACTCCCTACCTAAATATTGCTTTCAAGTGACAAAAATTTGTAATGAATTTTATCATACGGAACAGATCTAATGCAAAGCTTAAACTTGCATTACACATATAACAAAAAAAAATCAGTATTCTTGACCCTTGTCCACCCTCCAATTTCTAAGTTTTCAGGATTGATTCATACAATATTGCACTTGTAAAATAAATTATGCCGACAAAAGAACAAGGGTACCAATATTTTAACCTCTAGAATGATTCTTGGCACCAAAGTTCATCTGTCAAAAAGTTGTGTTAGCGTATTGTTTGCAACTTCCGATAAACAACCGAAAGGATCAGAGCCATATGAAACACCCTGAAGTAATAGTATATAACAAATCAATAAATTTCCAAATTCAATAAGAGTTATCGAATACACCAAAAATCCCACAAGGTCAGCAAATAGATATGCATCTATATAACTGCAATATTTAAGCCACTAAATGTAACATCATAAGAAATACTTAGGTTCCCCCATAAAATTTTATGAGATGGATGGGCTCTCATACTCCCTGGCATTATATGGAAGTAAACCATCTAAATATCCTATTATTATATACATGCAGCTGTTACCTAAACCACCAAGTGAAACTACAAAAACAATTACTTGATAAACAAACCCCTTGAATACCTTATGATTTATGTCATGGATGTGCTCTCCCAATAGTGATTTTTGTAATGGATGGGCTCTCAAACACTCTGCAATTAAATGATTGGTAGAAAATCTAAATTAAAAATAAATTGACATTGAAGGAAGTACATTATTTTTAAAGTACTCATTACGATAACATTGATGTGGGGGATTGAAAGCTTCTAACGTCCACTCTTCAGGTTTCCTCCAAATAAACCAACAAATGCCAATCTTCTTCTGCAAGACAAGAAGCAGAACATGTGGCGGTCTTGTTACAAGGACTAAAGGGTGAAGCTGCCTTATAAAGCAGTTGTGTATACTTATAAGACATGAGTAAACTCCCTACCATCCAATAAATACTTTAACAAATCAGGATATATAAATCACTTACAAAAGAATAAGGAGTGTTTGCCATGCAATTGGGATCAAATGGTGCAACTTCTAGATAAAGAATAATTCTAGAATATGAGCGAAATACTTGGTAGTTTGCAAAATCAAAATTGCTTACATGTTATGTTCTATAGAGGTAAGGCTTAGGCTAAGTACTCTTGATATTATGCGAAGATTTCACAAATGCCATTGGCTTCACATTTCTTATGACAAGTATTCTCATTACAACATGATGAAACAGAGGATGAGCCCAATGGTTTAAAAGAAAGACGAGGCATCTAATAAGTTTCCAAAAAATCCAAGCATCGATATAGGTGGTGGATTCATGTGAATTCCCATTGGATCCCCAAATAAAATATCTAAAAATCCCCCAAAACAAATAAATATCTATTTTCCAAATAGATAAATATGAAAAGTAGAATAAAAAACTGGTTTTCTTCACATTTGAACATTATGGTGTTCTGAACCATGACACCCTTAATTCTTATATTAATTCAATGGATTTCATTAGGGATATCTTCGGAAACAGTTCCCTGTCCTTGAAGCAAAGTCATAGAAGATTACTGCCATTTCTATGGAAATTGTGTATGTTCTAAACCTTCTTTCTTGATAAGTTAATGTCAGATATATGATCTATTGCCTATTTATTTATGTGAATGCTGTCACAATTTGCTTGTGATATTTTTTTTGTTTGATAGAAAACTTTCAAGAATTTTCCTGATTGCAAAACACAATTTCATGACCAACACACAACTAAACAAAGCAAATAAAACTATGTGGATAACAAATAATTGTAAAGGGAAAAGAATAATCTCTGAAATCAGTGACAATCTATGCCCATGTAGCCTACAAAATTTCTACGTGCTTAATATTGGCATAAATTCTACACCAATTGGGCTTCACACAGACCATTTTTCTCAACCCATATTTAGGTAACTCTTACATTTCTAAAATATTCATTGATGACTCTTCCCTGGCAAGTATTCATTAATATCTCACTTGAAAACCAAGAAAAAACTATGAATTTTGACCCATCAATTGCAACAAAAAACTGAACCAATTGACATTACCCAATTGTAGTTTTATGTGCTAAAAATGAAATTGCAGCATCAAAACAATTCCAGTTAGTCATGACCATGGACCCCCCCTCTAAAAGAATTATAACTATATTGGTAACTAACACAGTAATATCCATGCTTGGAATTACTTATGTGCTTATCTGTATCACTCAGTGTCGGAAGATCAGTATGAACTTTAGTGGCATGCATTGTAAACAATGGACCAACAAGAGTTGCAATGTTTTTGACATGACACACTAAATATTGATCCTTAATATTTGCGCCCTGCAACCAAATTAGTTAGCAAATATTTAACAATTGAACTCTATCTATATCAAGTAAGCAATGAAGGATTAAAATCTCACATGTAATTTGTGTTTTTATTGAGTTTTGGCTTCAAAAAATTAAAAATTGATGAGAAATGATGCGTCATAAATTAACAAATTTACAAGAGCTTTCATTTTATCATTAAGAAGGAGAATCTAAAGTTATCATCTTTATCACACATCAATATCAACGTAAATCATGCTACACTAAGAATAAATCAATATAATTACACATTTGGTCAGTGGAATTTTACAAAACTCATCTCCGACCTCTGGAAATTTCTTCAAAACTAGAGGAGCACATCCAAATTTGGTCGCCTCTGTGGGAGTATTTTCTATACCTCTATTGGCAGCATCACGACCAATTATTCCCCTTTGGCCATTGAGAATGTATATATTAGACAAATCCATCCAACCATCTCCGTGCAAACATCTCCCTTTGAAACATGGTCGACACAATATACTTAGTCATAGAACTTACTTGTATTTTTCATTGTGCAGGCACAGATCTGCTTTCCCTGCTCTAGAGATGCAAGGTCAGCACAAGCTTTGATAAGACTAGTGAAAAAAAATATGCCCAGCTTCATGCCAGTGCATTGATTTTGGCAGAAGCACTTCAGGGCTTCTTTGCCATAGCCACATTGGACATATCCTAAAATAATCATTGTCCATGAGATCACATCTTGTTCTGGCATTTCTTCAAAGACTTGACACTCATCTTATATACTCCCACATTTGGTTTACATGCAAACCAGGGTATTTCCAACACAGAAATTAGAATTGCAATCCAATTTGATCAAGAAATTAAGAAAACTTTAACAACAAACCTCTCGAATGTGATGTTTAGCACCGAAGCTCACCCCGCCTACTGAAAATTGCTCGCTTTCAAGAAGACCCATCAAAACTATTGTAACCCATTATTCATAAAAAAATAGATATGTAATGCAAAGCATAACCCCCAATCATACCCCTATTCCTAAGCTTCCAAGATTAGTCCATGCAATCTTGGACCCATAAAACATGATTACGTGCACAAGAGCACAAGTCAACTATTTGCAAAATGTGAGGTTTAGCACCAAAACTGACCCCACCTACTGAAAATTTCTTTTAAGATGACCCATCAAAATTATTGCTACCAAGAGACATATAATGCAAAGCATAAGATTCCTTTATAAATACAACAAAAATGATTAAGAAGTATTGTTCACTCCTATTATGTTCTTTTGCTCCCAAGCTTCCATGATTGTTTCATACATCCCTGCACCTATAAAACAAAATTTTGTGGAAAACGGAAGCATAAGGCTACCGATCTATAATTTTGGAAAACTTGAAAATCTTGGAAAACCTCTTGAATGATGTTTAGCACCGATGCTCGCCCAACCTACATATTTCTTTCAAGAGACAAAAATTCATAACACATTTTCTCATACGGAACAGATCTAATGCAAAGCTTAAACTTGCATTACACATATAACAAAAACAATTTCAGTATTCTTGACCCTTGTCCAGCCTCCAATTTCTAAGTTTTCAGGATTGATTCATACAATATTTCACTTGTAAAACAAATTATGTGGAAAAATGAACAAGGGTACCAATATTTTAACCTCTAGAATGATTCTTGGCACCAAAGTTCATCCATCAAAAAGCTATGTCATTGTATTGTTTTCAACTTTCGATAAAAAACCAAAAGAACCAAAGCCATACGAAACACCCTGAAGTAATATTATCTAACAAATCTATAAATTTCCAAATTCACTAAGAGTTATGGAATACACCAAAAATCCCACAAGGTCAAAAAGTAGATATGCATCTATATATCTGCAATATTTAAGCCACCAAATGTAACATCATAACAAATACTTAAGCTCCCCCATAAACTTTTATGAGATGGATGGGCTCTCATACTCCCTAGAATTATATGGAAGTAACCATCTAAATATCCTATTATGTTATACATGCACCTATTATCTAAAATTCAGAAACAATTACTTGATAAACAAACCCCTTGAATACCTTATGATTTATATCATGGATGGGCTCTCCCAATAATGATTTTTGTAATGGATGGGTTCTCAAACACTACAATTAAACCATTGGTAGAAAATCTAAATAAAAAATAAACTGGCATTAAAGAAACTACTTAATTTTTAAAAAGTACTCATTATGATAACAGTGATGTGGGGGATTGAAAGCTTCTAACATCCACTCTTCAGGTTTCCTCCAAATAAACCAACAGACGCCAATCTTCTTCTACAAGACAAGAAGCAGAATAGGTGACGGTCTTGTTACAAGGACTAAAGGGTGAAGTTACCATATAAAGAAGCTATGTATACTTATAAAACACGAGTAAACTCCATACCATCCAATAATTACTTTAACAAATCAGGATATCTAAATCACTTACAAAAGAATGAGGGGTGTTTGTCTTGTAATCAGGATCAAATGATTCAACTTCTAGATAAATAATAATTCTAGAATATCAGCGAAATACTTGGTAGTTCACATAATCAAAATCACTTACATGTTAAGTTCTAGAGAGGTAAGGCTTAGGCTAAGTACTCTTGATATTAAGTGAAGATTTCACAAATGCCATCGACTTCACATTTCTTATGAGAAGTATTCTCATTACCACATGAAGAAACGAAGGATGAGCCTAGTGGTTTAAAAAAA
The DNA here is from genome assembly GCA_000404065.3 of Pinus taeda. NCBI lineage: Eukaryota > Viridiplantae > Streptophyta > Pinopsida > Pinales > Pinaceae > Pinus > Pinus taeda. Next base: position 10,406 of record APFE031153841.1, on the reverse strand, counting down.
AGACAAGGCTTCTAATAAGTTTCCAAAAAGCCAACCATTGATATAAGTGGTGGATTCATGTGAACTCCCAATGGATCCCCATATAAAATATCTAAAAATCCCGCAAAATGCATAAATATCTATTTGAAAAATAGATAAATATGAATAGTAGAATAAAAAACTAGTTTACCACTTTCATGTAGATATATCCCCTTCCATCCTTTATAGATTTCAATTCTTCAGCACTTGGTCTCTTTGTTTCCAAAACTGTGAATGCATTTGTTGAAATTTGTTGTTTGTTTTTGTGAAGCCTTGCCATTGGAGAAGTTCACCTCCTTCATGGCTCCCATGGTGTCAGTGTTGTCTGTGCTGTATTTCCATTGAAGGAAATCCAGATCATTTCCCACAAGCTCAGTCTTGTTCTCTATTAATGTAGACGCAGAAAATGATGTCCCCAAAATTGAAGAAATGGACCAATATCTGCGGTAGTGTGAGTGTTTGTAGATAGGGTGCAAGTTTTCAACTCAGAACAGTTGCCCTAAAAATGAAACGAGTGAAGCAGAGAAGCACCTATTACCTAAACTTCAGAAACAATTACTTGATAAACAAACTCCTTGAATACCTTATGATTTATGTCATGGATGGGCTCTCCCAATAGTGATTTTTGTAATGGATGGGCTCTCAAACACTGCAATTAAACCATTGGTAGAAAATTTAAATTAAAAATAAACTGGCATTGAAGAAACTACATGATTTTTAAAAAGTACTCATTACGATAATAGTGATGTGGGGGATTGAAAGCTTCTAACATCCATTCTTCAGGTTTCCTCCAAATCAACCAACAAATGCCAATATTCTTTTGCATGAGAAGAAGCAGAACAAGTGGTGGTCTTGTTACAAGGACTAAAGGGTGAAGCTACCTTATAAAGCAACTGCGTATACTTATAAAATAGGAGTAAACTCCATACCATTGAATAATTACTTTAAAAAATAAGGATAACTAAATCACTTTCAAAAGAATGAGGGGAATTTTCCCTACACACAGGATCAAATGGTGCAGCTTCTAGATGAAGAATAATTCTAGAATATGAGTGAAATACTTGGTAGTTCACATAATCAAAATCTCTTACATGTTAAGTTCTACAGAGGTAAGGCTTAGGCTAAGTACTCCTGATATTAAGTGAATATTTCACAAATGCCATCGACTTCACATTTCTTATGACAAGTATTCTCATTACCACATGAAGAAACTGAGGATGAGCCCAACAGTCTAAAAAAAAGACGAGGTGTCTAATAAGTTTCCAAAAAGCCAACCATTAATATAAGTGGTGGATTCATGTGAATTCCCACTCGATCCCCAAATAAAATATCTAAAAATCCCCCAAAACGCATAAATATCTCTTTGTCAAATAGATAAATATGAAAAGTAGAATAAAAAACCATTTTACCTCTTTCATGTAGATATATCCCCTTCCATCCTTTCATAGATTTCAATTCTTCAGCACCTGGTCTATTTGTTTCCAAAACTACATATGCATTTGCTGAAATTTGTCGTTTTTCGTGAGGCCCTGCCATTGGGGTAGTTCACCTCCTTCATGGCTCTCACGGTGTCAATGTTGTCTGTGCTGTATTCCCATTGAAGGAAACCCAGAGCATTTCGCACAAGCTTAGTCTTGTTCTCCATTAATGCAGAAGGAGAAAATGAAGTCCCCAAAATTGAGTCAATGGGCCAATATCTGTGGCAGTGTCTGTAGACAAGGTACAATTTTTCAACTTAGAACATTTGCCATGAAAACGAAATGACTAAAGCAGAGAAGAGATCCCTACTTCTCAGATATTGGTCCTTGTAATTAATACTTCTTCTATAAAATCAATGGAATAAGAAGAAAATGAAACGAGTGAAACAGAGAAGAAATTTGAGAAAGCCTTGCTTCTTAGTTGTTTTTCCTTGTAGTCATCACTTCTGTAAAATCAGTCTGCATGAAATGTTTATTCTCACCCTCAAGGCTGTAATCTAGGAGTCTTGCCATCTTCCTGCACCCTTAAGGTTGTGATCTAGGACTCTTGCCATCTTCCTTTAGCATGTTGAACAAATGCCAAGAAAAGGCTACCAGTCTCTGCACAAGAACCTCCGTATCATCTTTTTTCAGGGTCCCGGGCAAACGTGGCTTATGACTATCCAAAGGAAATTATAACGGACAATACTAGATTTTAATCTGATGGTTGACATTATTTCAATCGTCTAACATTAAAATCAACGTTCCACTACTATACACGTGACATGAGAGGAACTTCATTTCATAGGGGAAAGCCTTACAGCGTAATTAATCACATTAATAAGTATGATGGAAATAAAAGTTAATAGTATAGATTTAATATTAATATTAAAATTTATATTAAAAAAATAACAATTATTATAATAATAATATAATAATTAATAAATAGGTATATATGAATCACATTAATAAGTATGATTGAAATAAAAATTAATATTAGATATTTAACATTAATTTTAAAATTTATGTATTGAGGTTTCCCTCCATCCATAATAAATTAAGAAAAGTATTTCGTTAGAAATCATATAAGAGAATATTTTGGCTTATGCTTCTCAAACCAACCAGTATAGTTCATCATTAGGACTAGATGAAAAGGTAGACCATGGAAAGGGCTAAAATAAAGAGTAATGTAGAGACCATAATTTCATGTAACAGTTATATTTTAAATTATGATATTAATTTATTAATCTATTAAAAAAAGATATTATTAGGTACCAGCTAGTTTTTGAAAAATAATAGTTAAATTATGATATTAATTTTTTTTAAAACAAATATTAATAAGTAACGACTATATTAAACAACTCGCTTTTGAAAAATAATATATAAATTAATTTATTAAAATCAAGGTAGTATTAAAAAATATTATTACTC
>APFE031153841.1:0-5000 GCA_000404065.3 Pinus taeda | reverse complement strand
AAACCTAACAAATAGATATTAAAAACCGAAGTGATTAGTAAACCCAAAGGATCAATACTAAGACTGAAAGGGAATATGAACCCAAGGGAATAATATTACACCTTTGGAATATGAACCTTTACATAAGAAACTAAAGGGATTAATATTATAAACAAATTGGAATATGAAACCCAATAGAACAATATTTAACGTTGTGAGTATGAACTCTTAAATTAATAAAACCAAGGAATTGATATTATAAATTCAAAAATCCACATTCTGGTTGTAGAAATGTTGGGACACTGCTTTTATCCAAAGTTTGTTTTCTGTGACCAAATATTGGGACAAATGATTTTATCCCAAGTTTTTTCCACCTACAACAACTATGCATGTAGATTGCCACGATGGTCAACCAAGAAGCCTGGAGCCCACCACTTGCAGTGCATGTACATTGTCGCCACCTATAGTGCATGTACATTGCCACCGTTATTTGGACAACATTTTCACCGTTATTTGGACTATAATGCTCTCTTGTGTTCTTGGTTAGATTACAAAAAGAAATGGTAGTCAGTAGCTTGGTTAGTTGGTAATCCATTGAAGTAGCTAAAATGCCATAAATTATAAAAAGGTTCGATTACAACAAGAGAGGGTAGTTGGTAGCTAGGTTACCTGGTAATCCATTGAAGTAGTTAAAATGCTTGCTTACAACACCTTGGGTTTACCCATATTCTTCCAGTAACTCATGGTGCCTTAGGGAAACACATCGATATTGTGAGGATGTGCAAGGAGCCTGCCAGGTCCGAGCATGAGCAACCTAAATAGATTATTATTTTCTTCCAATAGATTATTGTTTTCTTCCAAATAGATGAGAAGAGCATGGTTGGATTATCTGTACTTACCTCTTGGTTGAGCGCTCTAACTTGGCTTAGTTGCAAACATGGAGGTTTTTGTTGCAAAGAAATATCCGGCTCAACTTTCGCTTACTACCTTAATCTACTTTATGGGAACTTTGCAGTCCGCTCCATTGACTCTTGTTATTGAACACGGGCTTTCTATATGGGCTATAGGATGGGACATGAACCTTCTAACTATTGTTTACTCTGTATGTCTTCCATCTGCATGTGAACTAAGTAGTTTCATGATTTGATCTACAGAAAAATGCAAGACTTCTGGAATACTAATAATTTGATTACAAATTTTCCATAAGCAGGGAGTTGTTGCCTCTGGAATTGCATATTATGTGCAAGGTCTGTGCATGGAATTGAAAGGACCTGTATTTGCCACATCATTTAGTCCACTCATGATGATAATAGTTCCGTTATTCTTGCTGAGATGATATACCTGGGGAGGTGAACTGCCACATTGATAATTAGAGTATAAATTTAGGAAACTGATTATTTATTGGAAGCATGAATATGGCCATGCAAGTAATATTGATTTATAACCTTCTTGTGCAGTGCGTTGGGAGAAATTCTGATCATCTTCAGTTGTCTCTTAGCCTTGGGTAAACCCAACACATCGATTTCTCCATTTCACATTGATAGGGCTTGCTCGATTGATAGGGCTTGGTCGGAAGAAGCTATGCCGCTACGGGAAAAAATACTGCTAATTCTATCTTTGAATTCCCTATCGATATTTAGTCGACTGAACCAATCTACATAATGGTGGGTTTAGAAACCCATGCCCTCTTCCCTCTTCAACAATCCCCCGACAGAAACCGGACACAGAAGAACCACTGGTATCTGCTTCTTAGTCTCGCCACGATAGGGGGATACGTTCAAATAGGTACCTAAGGAACAAGGACATCGGGAATGATGAATTGAATAGAAAAAGTAAGGACAGGATGCGAGGGTATGAGTGTAGTATTTTCTTGCTGCAAAACTTGAACCTTGAGGGCCCAAGTTTTCAGCCCCTTGAGGGTACACTTCCGCTCTTCGGAGGATCTCTAGCACTCTAGGACATGCTTTTCATGAAAACCCTGAAATTCCCTGGGTCTGCCCTTGACAGTAAGAAAACACTTGCCCCTTCGTCTGATGATAGCTTGCTACAATTCGGCTAAAGGGGGGCTCCACTCTTTGGCTGGTATTTTCCTACATAGGTGGCTCTCGCCAATCTTCGTGCTGGCCGAAAGGTTGGTTAGCTAGGAGGTAGACATGTTGGACATGCAAAAGAGACAGAGGTAAAGAAGTTCGATATGCAAGAAGGACAAGAGGCACGCAAGTGGTAAAATTATGGGCCCACGAGATTTTATGTGTTTGAAATATATTTTTGTATTATACTTTTTTTTTGCATGTGTCGCAGGTGTCTTTTTTATTACTAGTTGAGTTGGGCTACATTCTACAAGATGGAAGTTGGAGAACTGTTGGTGAGTTGCGGCCAAGCTCCGCCGTTTATGTACAGGTTGTTTCTCACGATAAAATAGTATTCTTTATAGATATATTAACTTGGCTAAAATTTTTAGGACAATATGAACAAGACAACTTCCAGGTTTTTTTGAAGATTTCTCCTATCAATTAACTACCGGAGGGTTTTCTGTGATTTCTTGCACTTAGAAATTCAATCAAATTTCTACTTGATAAAAAAGATCAGAAGAGACTATATCAATAACGCTAGCAGAACACACATAATTAAGAAGCCGATATGAAGCATTATTTTTTTGGGTGTGTTACAACTTTTCTTACCATGCAACTCAGTTATTGCATGTTCAATTTGTAACTCCACCTTGAAAGAGTGAAATGTGTGGTGTAGGATAAGAAGCTCTATGTTAAGGTACAATTTTTATTCCATGAAATTCTAATATCTAGATTATATCATGTTCGTGTCTGTGTCAGGTGATGTTTCTTTTCATGTGCATGTGTTTATTCAGATATAAACTACTTAAGTTCTCACCAGCCTGGGCTACAATGGCCATTCTGATGATCAATTTCATACTCATTGCATTTTCTAATAAAATGAAATTATATTCATTTAAATTATGTGATTGAAATAAGGATACAAGAGATTATTTGTATTTGAAGGTCTATAAGGCAAAGTATAAGCTCACACCAATCCTTGTTATTCTCTCCAAGAGAAAATCAGTGTCTATTTCACTATTCAATAACACTGACTAAATTTGAAAATCATTTAAATTAAGAAGAACTTACTCATTTAAAATCATTTGGATGAGAAAATTGTCAAATAATTGTAAGTTGTCGTCTTAGAGAACATGCAGGGACCACATTCATCATATTCTACCAACTGTAACATACCTACCTTCAATGCACTCTCTGTAAGGACCATAACAGTAGCAAATGTGGACCCATGTACAAATTTTTACTACCTCAGGGTTTGTTTCGTCCTCTAACAAATTTTTACTGCCTCAGGGTTTGTTTCGTCCTATGACTATTAGGTTTGGTAGTCCTTCACATAACTCTCGAACAAAATGAATCCAAGAGTGGAATATAGACTCTTCACACATGCAAAATATTTTCTAGAAAGTCTATACAAAGAAATGAAAGTTGCAAGTATAAGAATTATGCTTCAAAAATGAATTTTCTTGTGTACTGAGCTATACAAAAGGGTATGCTTTTGCAAAGTTTTATAACAGACAAATTTGTGAAGAGAAATTTATTAAGGAAATCTCTTGTTAGAAATGAAATCTAGTTGAGTTGAGATAAAGTCCATAGGTACAAAGAAGTATTGTTGTGGAAAGCAATTCCACTGTGACATTCCTGTACATTTTAATGAAATATAAAAGGAAATTGATGTGATTTCCAAGCTACTTGAATCCATTGAACACAGAGAGAATCAATTGAGAACTGATGAATGAACATGGAAATCGATGTAATTCCTAAGCTACTTGAATCCATTTTGAACACAGAGAGAATCAATTGAGAACTGATGAATGAACATGAGCTAAAGCAAAAGGATACTATCATTAAGCAAGAAAAGTATCATGTTGAACAAATCTACTAGCAGTATACTAATGGTAAGATTTCAACTTGGATATCATTTGTTGCCTAGGTACATTCTCTTCGAGAAATTGACTTGCATGTTAGGATGTAAATAGGTTCCAATTAAAGAGAACATTTTTATTTGAGGGGAATTGAGGTCCAAAAGAGTAGAGTTCTTGGAAAACGAACAAATATAATTGCAAATACCCATTCAATCTCTATGGTTGTAGATTGAAGTTTTGCAACCTTGGAAGCACTATTCTGTACTTAACCAGAGTTGTAGAATCATTGGTACTTTAGTAGATTTGATATGCAATAAAATGCTTGATTCCACTGGTGTTCTAAGGACAAATACTGGTGCATGCTGCCAAATCTTTCAGTTAGATGGCCAACAATCAAGAAAAACTCAAATGCTTTGTGAGAGCTAGGCTAGAAAAAAGAAATAGAATTCAGTTTAAGATATGAGTGCAGAGTTTAGGATGGAAATTAGTTGAGGTCTCGCATAAAGAGAATTATGGACCTGCTAGACCTGCTTGTGAATGGTGCTAACGCCCCAATATATATCCACTAATATGTTCTAACCTGAATATTGTTGGAAATAAATAGAAGGTATAACTGAATTTGGCTTTATGTGATAGCCTTGTAATTTGTAGCAAGGAAACTATTCCTACCTGTAAAATAGTAGAGCATTGATAAATTTATCTAAGAACATGTAAAAAATGAAAGGTTCTTCTTGACATTCACCGTAGGGAATTGTTGGAAGGACAAAAGTTAACAGAGGAGCTTTTCTTTGAACTTGATGCCATGTAATATTATGTTTCTAAAGAACTTGTTAACAATGTAATATTATGGACTCTCATGAAGACCACATGTTGCAGTCACGAAAACATAATTTCTCCAAAGTTACAGTTAACAATGTTCTCTTATGTTATTCTAACTGGAGTTTCTCAATCTTGGCAGGGACTACCGCTACGACAATGGCTCCCTTGTTATTTATGAGTATGGAGTGTCAATACAACTTTAGTATTAAATATGTCATATGCCATATGTAAGTATTAATAACATCTGAAATTAACATATGGTAAGCTA
>APFE031153825.1:1740-19948 GCA_000404065.3 Pinus taeda | reverse complement strand
CAAATGTTTCTTTGGAGTATAAGAGGTGGAATATCTGGGTCATATTGTATCTCATGAAGGAGTTAAGGTAGACCCTAGCAAAATTAAAGCCATTAAGGAATGGAAAATTCCCACATCCATAAAGCATCTACGAGGATTTCTTGGGGTGACAGGGTATTATCGCAAGTTTCTTAAGAATTATGGGAGAATAGCAGCACCTCTAACAACATTATTGAAGAAAGATGCATTTTCATGGACTCCAGAAGCAACAAAGGCCTTTGAACATCTTAAAGAGGCAATGTGCCAAGCACCTATCTTAGCTACACCGGACTTCACAAAAACCTTTATTGTGTAATGTGATGCTTCAGGAAATGGAATTGGTGCTGTATTAATGCAAGATGAAAGACCCATTGCTTTTTAAAGTCATCCAATCAAGGGAAAGTTTTTACACAAAGCTATTTATGAGAAGGAAATGTTGGCAATACTCCATGCACTGAAGAAATGACGACCCTACCTGATGGGAAGACACTTCAAGGTAAAAACAGATCATGATAGCCTTAAATAAATTTTAGAACAAAGATTATCCTCTGAAGAGCAACAAAAGTGGGTTACAAATATGTTGGGTTATGACTTTGAAATCATCTACAAAAAAGGGAAGAAAAATGTGGTGGTAGATGGACTCTCAAGAAAGGATGAGGATGTGGAAGCATTGTTGTGCACCATTTCTATTATCCAACCAGATTGGATAAATGAAGCAAGGGAGGAATGGAAGAATGACGAAGAAGTGTGGGCACTTATTCGAAAATTACAACAAGATTCCAATACGTCTGATACATTTAGCTGGAAAATGATTCGTTATGGTACAAAGATCGCTTATACCTCTGTAAGAATTCCCAGCTAAAACAAAAGATTCTTATGGAATTGCACACTTCTCCCTTAGGAGGGCACTCAGGATTTTTAAAAACTTACCACAGGGTTAAGAAGTATTTTTTTTGGGATGGCCTTAAATCAGATATTTAAAAATTTGTGGCAGAATGTTTGGTTTTCCAATAAAATAAAGTTGAAACAATTAAGACACCGGGTCTATTACAACCTTTATCCATTCCAAGCCAATGTTGCGAGGAGGTTTCAATGGATTTTATCACAGGTTTACCCAAGTCTGAGGGAAAGAGTCTCATCATGGTGGTAGTTGACAGACTTACCAAGTATGCACTTTTTTGTGGATTATTACACCCATTCAAAGCCAGTACAGTTTCTAGTTCATTTATGGAAACAATTCAAAAGTTACGTGGAAACGCAAAGATTATTGTAAGTGAGAGAGATCCCATTTTCGCTGGAAATTTTTGGACATAATTATTTTCTTTTCTTGGTACTCAGTTAGCTCATAGCTCATCTTATCATCCTCAATATGATGGGCAAACTGATATAGTAAACAAATGTTTGGAAGGATATCTTCGTTGCTTTGTATCTGATAAATAGACAACAATGTGTCAAATGGTTGCCTCTGGCTGAATGGTGGTATAAAACTTCCTTCCATACAACAACACAAAAATGACCCAATTTATGGCACTTTATGGGTATCAGCCACCATCCATCACATCATATTTAAGAGAAAATTCTAAGGTTCAAGGAGTGGAACATCACATCGAACATCAACAACAAGTCCTCCAACTCTTAAAGGATAACCTTGTGTTGGCACAGAATAGAATGAAACAACAGGCAGGTCAACATCGCAGTGAAAGAATTTTTGATGTAGGTGATTGGGTATTCTTAAGGCTACAACCATATAAGAAAATGTCCCTCAAGCAAGCTAAGAAGGATAATAAATTATCACCAAATTATTATGGTCCAGACAAGGTGTTGCAAAAGATTGGTACTATGGCATACAAATTAGAGCTTCCTGCAACTTCTCGATTGCACCTAGTTTTCCATGTTTCATGTTTAAAGAAGGTTATAGGCGATAATCTCCTAGTTCAAACAATATTGCTAGAACTTGACAAGGAAGGAAAATTTATATTGGAACCAGAAGCAGGCAGAGAAATAAGAACTCGACAGCTACGGAATCGATCAATTTCAGAGTATCTTATCAAGTGGAAGAACATATCTACTAAAGATTCCACATGGGAGGATGAGAATTTTATACAGAAGCATCCAGAACTACTCAAGCATTGAGGACAACACATTTTTGAAGGAGAGGGTCATGTTGTGTCCCTATAATACTAGTGATTACCCCATTACTATGTAGTTGTACCCCTTATTAATATTGTTGTGCCCCTATTGTTCCCATATTGTTATTACTGTGCCCCATAGAATCCCTTTATTGTTATTTTTGTGGCTTTATGTTATTATTGTTAGGTCGGCTGGGTTATATTATGACTCCTTAGACTCCTATATACGGAAAGGAGGTTTTATCATTTGAATCATCCAAGAATTGTTCATTTATGTAATGTAAAGGAGGTTGCCCCCTCGAAAATGCTGAATTCTAAGGCATTGATCTATCTTTTCTTCAACTGGTTGCATAACATCTTTTCTTGGTATAATTGAGGTTTGAAGGAGCATATCCATTATTTAGATAAAATATGATGTCAACATATAATGATTCAACATCGTTTAGACTTACCTCATACGTTTGTATCTCTGTAGATGGAATTTTGGAAATAAGCGATGCTCCAGCGAGCATTTTGCAAAAGCCTTGACCTTTAACAATACTTTCTAGTTTGATTTCTACATCATATTCCTGTAAGGCAGTAACCCAATTAGCTCTTTTCTCACCCACATCTTTTTGTATTAAGATATTTCTTACCACTAGGAAGAATACTATGATTTTTGTATGGGTTTTAAGTAGAAAGGGTCTGAAATATTTAATTGCTTTGAAAACGGCATAAGCTTGTTTCTCTACATATGAATAACTTTAATCAACCCCTTGTAAATTTGAATTGAAAAAAAAATTGGAGCTTCTACCTTGTCTTGATTTGCTTGACTGAGTATTGTAGCATTTGATCTATCAGAGGAAAATGTATATAAAATAAGAGGATCGGAAAAATTTGGAGTTGCTAAAGATGGAGCATTAACAATTACCTGTTTGATAAGATTGAATGCCTCATATTTGTCTTGGACCCATTTGAAGTTTGAGTTCTTTTTAATCATTGCTTGTAAAGGAGACATGATTCTTGAAAAATCTGGAACAAATCCCTTTACAAAATTAATCTGGCCAAGGAAAGATTGCATGGATTTCTTGTTGTGAGGTAAGGGTATTTTGGAAATCTCCTTGATTCTTTTAGGATCAATATGAATTCCAGATTTTGATACTATGAATCCAAGAAGTTTTCCTTCACTTAATGCAAAAAAAAAAAAAAATCGGTTTAAGTGAAATTCCATACTTTTGAAAACGTTGCAATATTTGTTTTAAATCTCTAAGATGATTACCTCATTTCTTGGAATATACAGTTATATCATCCAAGTAGATTACCACTGATTTATTAACTAATCCCTTGAACGTGATGTCCATGGCTCTCTGAAATGTGGCACCAGTGTTGATCAGACCAAAGGGCATCTTTTGATACGGGTAAGTGCCCCATTTGGTTATGAATGTGGTTTTTAATTGATCATCGGGATGGACCAACACTTGGTTGTAGCTTGAGAATCCATCCAAGAATGACATTAATTATGATCCTGCGACTGCGTATAGTATTTTCTCCATGGGAGGCAAAGGAGAATTATCCTTTTGGCAGGCTTTGTTAAGATTTCGAAAGTCAATGCAAATTCTAATGCCTCCATTTTTCTTTGTAATGGGAACCATATTGGAAACCCATTTGGAATGTCGAACGGGAAAAATGATTTTGGCTTTCAATAACTTCTTGAGTTCAAATTTGATCTGGTTTTCTAGATTGGGATGGATCTTTCTCAACTTTTGTTGGATAGGATTTTCATTGTATATCATTGGGATAGTATGTCGGATGATGGAAGTGTCATAAGTTTTGAGTTCATCATAGTTCCAAGAAAATACACTTTTGTATTGTCTCAAGAGACGAATATACACTAATTTTTCTTCGGGAGCTAGGCGAATGCCCAGGTTGATATTCTGTGGTTTGGTATCAGTTCCTAGATTTACTAATTCATAGTTCAAAGTTGAACTTTGCAAATTTGAATTGGTAGATCTTTTGAATCGATATTTCAAATCATAAAGGTATTCTAACTTGAATACTGACTTTGGCATAGCATTATTATGTACAAGCATATGGCTTGTGGAGTGTTCTCCTTCCTTAAGGAGTGAATGTACGGTGTTGCCCTACCTTAAGGGTTTGATAATAAAGAAGCATTTTTATCTTATTTCTTGGTTGTTTGCCTAAGTGGTCCTCCAATACATAGCTATCGAAGAAGAGGGAAGGTTCGATGTTTGAAGTGGTAGGGGTATTTGGTAGAAATATCCCTAAGTTATCCCTATTCCTACGAGGAATGAAAGAAGTTTTTTTGCTTAGTTTTATGTTATTTCTCAAGCTTTGAGACTAACTGCAAAATTGAAATCACAAACTGAATGGAAACTAATAGCTTGAATGAAATCTCACTTACAGAATGGAAAAGAAAGAAAATTGAGTTACAATTACTTGTTCATAAATGAAGCTAATAGTAGAATGTCATAGATAAGAAATGGAAGAAAGAAAGAATAAATCACATCTTACTAAGATACCTCCCCGGAAACAACGCCAAAAGGTGACGAGCACCAGTGTTGCAGCAAGAATGTTGCAACTACTGGGGCTACCAACTTTACTTTATCAACCTAGGGTTCGTACGAACTTGGAAGTGACATTGTTGTATACACAAGCAGATGTGATGGGTATGCTCTCTGTCACTGCTAAGCTGGTGTAAGACAATTATGGTTTCTCAAACCAACCTTCTATTGATTCAGAAGAAGCTTGATTACCAATGAGGAAAAGGGAAATTTCCTCTAACTAAAATCCTGTCTAATGTACTAAGGAAAAACTAATATTAAATGCTTAAACACACCATTCATCTAACTACTGCTAAGAGGCTTTGCTTCAAAAGATGGCTAAGTTGACATGTCTGCAATCCTATTGTCCTAGGAATGCAATCCAAAATAACCAAACATTCTACTACTGCGAATGTAAATGAGCACAATAACTCTTTTTTCCTTTTTGTCCTTTTTGTGTGAAAATGTGAATGCTAAATCCTCTTGGTGATGTGGCGAGTGGATTAGGGATGATGGTGAATGGTCAGATGGCTTAGGAGGCAAGTAGGGGTCTTCTCCTATCTTCCTTGGTGCTCTTTCCACAATTCGGCCTCAAAAAAGGCCACTATAGGTCATCCTAGAGGATGTCCTAATGCTACTACTGATCCCCTGTATTCCTACAGGATCCGACCAAGAGAAAGAGGAGGGATTTGGAAGGTGGTGTAGGTCTTATGGAAGGTGAATGGTGAGACAAATGAGGCAAGGGAGTGGCTAGGACTCCTTCTAAGCTCAAAACAGATTTTGTGAGATGGTTGGATTTGCTCAATTAAACTTGGAGAAGTGTTCTTATGTAAAGATAAATATGGTGAGATATTAGTGGAAAGAGTGATAATCATGGATGGATGAGGTTAGGATGAGATTGCTAGTCATGATATCTATCTACATTGCTGAAACTCCTACACTACATCAATCATTGGCATTTATCCATGAATCATGTCAAATAAGAAATATTTTCAGTCAACTAAGAAAACATAATTTCATTATCTAGTTGCTTATTTCATGCATGGAAAAACTTGCAGACTAGTGTGAAACCTTGATGAGATCTAATGCAAGGCTGAAGATATCAGAAATGTCAATTAAATCCTATTCTTGAAAACTGGTAAAATGCTGGCCTAAGTAGCAAGAAATCATAATTTTGTATTTTTGGGGCTGCATAGGATTTCTTTTCTCAAACCATGGTCCCTAAAGGGAGGAGTGAGACCAAAGCTACCTACTATCAGCTTTTTGATATTCCTTTGTGTTCCTAAGCTACTATTAAAGCAATGCACAAATGGAAGCAAACTAATCAAATCCACAACTACATGCAATGAAGTAATGCTAAAAACAATTCAACCATTAATCTATGAAATCAACTAAGCATACAAATACAAGAAGAGGCACCTTTGATGCTAGGGTTGAACCCTAATCCAAGAGTTTTAGCCATCTGAGTCAACTCAGCGTTGGATCAAGGAAATTCTCATTCTCATTATCATATCAGAAAATTACACAACAATGTCTTCCACAAGTCTTCAGCTTGAGAATTCCTAATGCTTTTACATAAAAAATTTGAATCCTAATGAGGCTCTAGGCATATTTATTTATACAACTGAAGTCTCCAATGACTTCCTTAAATCTAGGGAGGCTTGGCTCCCAAACTCAAGATGAACTGGTTCTTTAATTGTCACTGGCTTGACTGCCTTCTGATCTTCATGACACAGTTTCTTGCAATTCCAAGCTAGTGTGATTTGCTATATTTAACTGTCCCATTCGAGTTTCTGTCGTTAATTAGCCAAAATTGCCATGATTTGCTCTCAAAATCCTGCAATCAATTCACATTGGTCCACTAGACATAACATATCACTTTTACTCATCTCATTAAGAAAAATATAATCAAAATATTTAAGGAATTATGAGAAGAGTTGATTTAAATAAGCTTGGAGGTGTATGGAGGTCCATAAAATTACCCAATAAAGAGGCTCATCACCACCTTATAGATGATGATGGCCATCCTTAATATTACAAGATAGGGCTTGTACATCATATTTGAGTGCCAGTAGTTGACCTAGTTAGTTCTACATAAGCCCTTTTCCTCTTCTAAGGGTGATGTAGGATAGTTTTTGGTCATGATGTCTTGGCATGAACATACCTTTGATGGCTTGTACATGATAATATGGAGCACTGATTAACCCTTACCTCACATCTTAGTGCCTTTATGAGTTCCTTTGAAAATTTCACTAAATATATTTGTGTATTTAGTATAAGTAAAATGGAAAAGTACTATTGACTTGGCTATAATTATTTGTTTTATTTAAACTATTTAAATAAATTAAAAATTAAAAAATTGCAATTAAAAAAAAATCTTATATTTAAAAGTTATAGAATTATAATATAATCTAAAAAAAACAAAAAAATAAAATAAAGAAAAAAAGATAGAAAAAAGCATGTTATATGTTTAAATAAACAAGAAAAATTCATTGACTATTGAAAATTATATATTAACAATTATAGAATTAAATGCCAAAAAAAAGTACTTATGAATTCAGAGATGGCATTAATAGATTATGATGGATTTAAATGTAAAACAATAAAAATGTCTAAAATATTAGATATGATATTAAAATAGTTTTTTGTTGTTCCATAAATTTAGTGTTAAAAAGAAAACTAAATTCATGTTATATAGATTTAATAATTTAAAATTTGATTTTTTTGTTTTATAATTAAATTTTGAATAAGATAACGTTAAAATTACCTCAAATATAATTATTAAAATAAATCTATTTTTTGCAATATTAAAAACAAAATTATTATTCAATTGAGAAGTAAATTTAAATCTATCTGGAGTGTATAATAAATTATTAGATTGAACAAGAATAGCATCCACAATCATAAGATATAAGTAAAATGCAAATTTATATGGAGAGTATAATCTTTTATTCAATTGACATGTACTGTGAATAAGTACTATCATGGACATCTAAATGATATGATTATAAATCACTTGGAAAACTATGGATGTGACAGTATTTTCCCAAGGAATGGACCAAGACATGGAATATGATAGTTTATTTATCATAAATGTTATAATAGATTAATATGTTAAATGTGTTGTGGAATAATCCAATATCACTACTTCTATGATGTGAATTGGAACGTTTTCATAAATTCTTTAAAGTAACAAGAAGTGATTCCACAAGACAAAAATGAGCAACCATAAAATACATATAAAATAGTAAGCAAGATTGAGGGTAAAAAAATTCGAATAAAGTATTTCAAAATGTGACAAAATAAAGTAGTATAGAGTGTCGTAAATGATATTCAAATTCACTTTGTCATTTTTTAAACACTAAAGGCTCCAACTATTTATAATTTTAACAAAACTTCTGAAATGTAACTCCAACAAGGAGCAACCTATGATCTAGAATGGAAATCTGTGATGAGGTGACATGTGAAACACATGAATCTAAACACCTTTTTAAAGCTATGGTTATAACCCAGACTCGAAATTTACCCTTCATATTTTTGTTTTTGATCAAATAAATTCTATTAGTTCTTTGAAACGTAGCAACAATTTTTTTGAGATATGCCTCTCCTTAACCTCATTCCAACCAAATTTATTAACTAAGAGAAATATACAAACGGTGATAGAAAAGTGTTAAAATTTACATTGTATCCTTAGAATAAATGCACAAAGCATCCAAAACAAACATAGAATACATATGCAAAGAATTTTTGTCAAATATTATGAGGGGGTGGCAGTTCCTATCCAGAATCATAAATGTTTGGGGCTCTAGGGGCCCCATAAACATGAATCTCTAGGTGGTCAATCTGACCCTCAATATGATATAATCACTTATTAGTCAATATTTGGCTCATTATAAGTGAATTTGTCTTGTCCATAATTTCCTGTTTATTATGTTTTTAGTCAATCATGAATGTTATCACCTCATTCAAGTCATCATCTCTCTGTTTCTGTAGCTCCACCAGCAATGCGATAAGACTCTGCAACTTCCTATATAAACATTCTAAAGATGGTGGTGCTTCCACATGGCTAGGTGATGAAACACATTCATGAGATTAATCACCCTCATGAATAGCCTCAACACCCCCATCACCCTCCAATTTTCCTACGCACCTGCAATGGCCAACCAAGACTTCATGAGGTCACCCACCTTGCACGTCATGCCTCCTTCATCTAATAATTCCAATATATAATCCAAAACACAAATACCAATTTAATTCAACCATCCAAATATTGTAGCTTGGTAATCAAATCCCGCTTCAAAACTCAAGAAGATAAAAATTGTCAAAAATTACATATTCTTCCACAATTATCACTAAAGAAGCACCCCCATGATTACAATAATTCCTCTTGAATAGAGTACCCCAAGAAACCAAGGATAGAGGTAGTGAGCCCGATACCTCAAACTACATCTCTCAACCCTAAGAAAATTTGTCAATAGATACGTGCAATAAATACCACTATAGACAATAGGGACCTTGACAAATTCTTGAAAGCATAAAGATGAGGGAACCCAAAAAGAACAAAGGACCACCACATCCAAAATTCCATTTACAAAGGAACTCCTAGGGCCTAGAGGCAGAGCCATATTTCTTACTAAAAAAGGAATATAATAAAACCACCCTTCCCCCATCAATCCCCCATGTTTGGCCACACTCATGAAGGTAAACTTTAACCTTCATGTTATCCTAATTTTATAATATATATAAAAATTAAGTCTATATATATAATCACCATGTTAATATATATATATATATATATATATATATATATATATATATATATAATCTATTCTTTCCATGTGTCAACTCCAAACTAAATGAAAAAGAATTGGATATCTCTTTCATTTGAGTTACACACCATTAAAATGTTTTAATCATAATTTTATTTTCATTAAATATAATATATATATATATAATATATTATATAATATATATATATATATATATATATAGTTCAAATTTGGATAATTATCTATACTACTACAACATAGACACACAGACACATGCATTCGTGCCATATGTCAACTCCAAGATAAATAAGGAAAAAATTACACCTCCTCCATTTTGAGATAGACACTGTTAAATTTTTTGAATCATTCATTATAATATTTTCAATTCTTTTATATACAAAATGCATACTTTCCAATCTTCCCTTTTTGTTAATGTATTTTAAATTCTAATTCATATCAAATATTGAAGGAATTATACATCTCCATGATGTCATTGAATTAGAAAGCAAAAATTAATTAAATGAAAAATATCCTTCACTTTATTTATTTATTGTTTACACTAAATTTCTTCTTGCCATGAATATTTTCTAAATGTCTGCTATGAAATGTTATTAAGTATTAAAGAAATTTAACATCTCCTTGATATTACTAAGTGGAAAAAAAATATTAACAAAGGAAAAAACATTTTAAATTCAATTTTCTTCTCTTTATAAATGTTAAGTTGATATAAAATTCCCACTAATTTGGGTGTTAATTGATGGTTCTCTTAAATGCATTTATCATCACCATGCATTCACATCGAAAGTGGCTCTCATTTGACTTCAATATGCCCACTCTATATGCTAATCCATCGATTTCATGATGCCTAATCGACTGCTCCATATCCTCTGTGTGACCTCCTTGTATTTAACACTAATCCCTCATTCACTTACTTGGCGATTGAAAACATTATGTATGTCTAAAAATTTCTTTGGCTCTTTTGTCACCCAACTTTTTCATGATTCGTCACTCACCCTATCATACTCTTATTTCCTTCCAAAAGAAAAGCTACAATTCCCTCAATGAATCTAAATTCCTCGTCCTCATTCTCCCACCTACTACTATGGTTCAGGAGAGTAGATGTGTAAGCAATGGAGGCAATGGATGTGGTCGTGATCATCATTCCCATGTTGTATATTTTGATTAAAATATCTAATATCTTCATTCCAAATATTCATGAAAGCATACCACACAATGTGTCCTCTGTGGAAGCTGATGAATTATGGAACGTAGGTGGTTGGCATTGGGCCTTAAAAGTTTACTAGCCAGACAGTTATAGAAGCAAAAACAAGCCAATGAAGCTCCCATAAGGAAGGTTGTTAATTTTATGAATTTATAGTCTCTCCGAATCTCTACGGGGCCTTATCCACTCCTTCGACATCTCCTTCTCTCCTATCTCACTCTACCATTCCCACACTAGATCCCAAAATGGTATAAACTCCCTTTCAATCTCACCCGCTTCCCCTGGGCACTTCCTCTTCGATCATTATTGATTATATGCAACTAAAATGTCAAGTGACTGGAGCCGCTAATAAGGCACAACTATAGCAAGATTTGAGTTCTTATGCTTATCTTACCATTCAGGAGGAGACACAATATGCACTAGCACAATTCTGGCCTCAGAACACACTTGATGGCTCAACAACTTGTAAAGGAAAGAAAAATGTTTGAAGCATCTTTATGAATGGCTTGTATCCTTAGCCCTAAGGAAAATTATCACATGCTATTTTTTGTATTACAATTTCCGATTATGTATGCTACTAACTTTGGATTTGCCCATGAATATAAATTTCTTTGACCCTAGATTTCAAGCAATGACCTATTGGTTTCCCATGGTGGGAAGATGGTTTGAAACCTAGTTCCACCCGAAGAACTGACATTATTATGGTTGTGTAAATTTTGTACATCATTTTTGCTAATATGAAGTTCTTTACATTTTTACAAAAGAATATATATACAATTTTTTTATTACATTGAAACATTTTATATATTATCAACATCAAAATGTTATTTTGTAATATGTATAGAGTAGATATTGAAATATACTAGTTGGAATGAATATTCAAATTCTAATTGGGTGCATCATCCTATCATGCAACATGATGTGTTACCTAAAGAAAATGTATTGAGTATCTCTCAAATCATACACATTGATATTTTTTGCAAACCCAGGATCATAGAAAACATCATGATTGTAGTGAATTTTACTCCAAATGATATTTCTTCCTATATTACTCTTTTCATATAATTCTAATATGTATTCACTTGTACATATGAAGAGTTATGTATCATTGATAGCCATATGCATGAAAGAAATAATCGACTCAAGAAAGGACTTCACCCAATAAAGCCTCACAAAGTTGATATCCTTAAGGAAGAAGTTGAAAAATTACTTAAATCTTAGTTCATATGTCTATTTTCCGTAATTGAATAGGTTTCCAACATCATTCTTGTCACAAAAAAAGGGTACAGTTCATGTTTTTGTCATATAAAGGAACTCAATAGGGAATTACCAAAAGATAACTATCCAACCGCATTGACTGAACATATCATTATTGGTTCACTAGTAGTGATATTCTCAATCATGGATTCTTTTCTTTGCTATAAGTAGATTGAAATCAAATCAAAATATCAATATAAATGGCTTAAATTTTCCCTTAAGGTACAATCGCATATCAGAAATTGTCCTAGGGTCTTAAAATCATTGGATACACCTTCTACTGGGACATGCCTTATGCTTTTTATTACATCACATGAATTGTAGAGGCATATATGGATTTCCTCCCCTCTTACTCTCACAGACACACTAACAATCCAACGAATTTATGAGCCATCCTTATGCATTGTTGCTACTATAATATTCATTTCAATCCAAAAATTCATATTTTTGTTGTTTCCAGGAGATTGCAAGGTTTCATTACGTTAAATTACATGATCTTGTCGCTTAATTTAACTAACTAAAACATGCGAATGAATCTTGCAATAATTCTCAAAATTCTCTTTCTTACATTCTCGCAAAGACTTTGCATGAAAACATTTCTTTGAACACTTTTAATTCAAAGAAAAGAACATTGACGGTAGATACATTTACTCAAACATTTGCATGGTTCCAAATATGAAACCCTTACTCAAAGTATGAAAAATGATGGCTAGACTAATTTATTATTAATTTGGAGAATGCAAATACACGACAATCACTCCATTAATACAAAATTTGAAAATTATGAGTAAATGAGAAATTTGGCATGCTTTGGCTATAAGAGTGGCTAGTAGGGTTAATGCTAAAGTTTTTTATGCACGATAATTACTTCTTTCATAAAGTAGCTTGATCCTTCTATAGAAAATCACTCCCCACTAGACAAACACAAATTCTATATAAATAAATTCATTCTTTTTAGATAATCTTTGACTTTCCATAAATAAACTTAGTTGTTTCAATAACAGAACGTATCCACAAATAAAATTACTTGCTAGGGAAATTTAACCTCTCCACAAATAAACTCAGACACTATAACAAACTTTGTCTTTTCACAAAAGAAGGATTTGACATCCTCTAAAGATGAAACCTGAACTTCAATGCAATACTACTCAAAAATAAGAATGATATCTCCCCTTAACCATATTGGGTGGTTGACTTTAGCACTAAACAAAAATCCTTAATGAGGTTCTCATCCTTACAACTAATCTCTTAGAGCTATCAAATGAAGTATGAAATATAATAACTAATATAGGTTCAAAAATGAGCTACGATTCAATAGCATGGGTCATAAAAATACCATGAATCTCCCCTTTTTATCTCTTTCCTACTCAATAATATAAATGGATTTCAATTTAAATTTTTTATTTTTCCCATAATCACTTAATAACACCATTTAATTTAATTATTCATTCTCACTTCTAAATGTTTATGTATTCACTTGAATGATAGCCAAACAATTTAATTAATTGATCCCTATTTCACTTCTATAGCCTATGGGAATCAAATAGTCCACTCAGTTAGTGGCCGTTCAAAGAAAGGGAAATTACATGGTCAACCCTCTCAAGGTTCACCAAATCATTAATATGGTTCATTCATATACTCTTACTAATCTTTACAATTTTCAAGAGAAAGTGAACTTTTTATATCAATTAACTTCCAACTATGTTGACGTAAACAAAGGTTTCATGCACCTTCTCAAAAAGGCACTATTGTGTTGGCTACAATTGAACGAAACTGCTAGGAAGCCCCAGATTAAAGTGGTATTCCTATGGTATTCTATACATGGCACATTACATTATTCCCTATATTTCAAATTCATTCTTTATGAAGGTGGTAATTGGTCATGGCGATTTCAACTCTCTCATCCTCATCCTCGAGATTGGGTTGGAAAGAATTACCCTCAAGGTTTATGCCACTACAATAATGAGGAAATAAAATAAGTCCACAATAAAAAAACTAAAAATAAAATGCAAGAGATGGTTGGGAAAATATTTAGCGCATGGGGAAAATCCCAGCATGATCTCTACTTTCCTCGTTATTCATCACTCAGTATTTAGAGTACTTGATGCTACCCAAATAAAATGAAACCCTTGTATTTTCCCAACCCGAATGAGAAATAAAACAAAACACCTTAAGAGGTAATGAATTTAAATCTATCAAATGAAAAATCGAGCTTGTAAACTATCCAGCCATATCAAAGCATTATTATAAAGAAGTGAATGGTGTAGTAGAGTAGTGGAAATAGAATTCTAAGAAAAGGGGTAACTAGTGCATCCATGACTAATCCCTAATTGCATATATACATTCTAGATGTTGGACCACCATTAGTTGGTCACTTGGCTATGGCACCTAGCCTTGAAGTCTTTCCCAATTCGTTACCACATCTACACGTGTACACCTGGACTAACGTTTGGACTAGGACCTACAACTTCCCTTTGAGGGTTAGAAACACATATTAGGGTTATCCACCGATCCATCACAAATATAAGAGAGGCAAAAAAAACATGCCACTTGCTCTAGTTAGATACTTGATGTTGATCATTGTGTGAAGCATTGTTTGTGTATCTGACATTACGTATGGTCCTCTGTGATGCTTCTATTGTTTGAGTTACCTAATTATGGATTGATTGGAACTTTATTTTAAGGATATTTTTTGGGATTCTTGACATCATAGTAATAGAAAATGTTATAGGTGATTTCCCCACCTGCTAAGTAGTGGAGTAGAAGTTGTACTCTCCAAACCAGAGAGAGAGATATTAACTTTGATGGTGCAATATTTCCTACCTAGGATAGGGAATTATACTGATTGAGGGATTTATATAATTTTTGACACTACAAGGAATCCCAAAATGCTAGACAATTGAGCCCATGATGCTTAACATTGGAGATATTGATGATTTGAGCAGTGAACCTAGGATTCCCCTAGCATGGTGTTGACACTATTTGATACGAATCACTTCATCCACCTAATAGATGATGATGGTCATCTTTAATATTACAAGATAGGGCTTGTACATCACATTGGAGTGCAAACAATTGAGCTAGTTAATTCCACATAAGCCCTTTTCCTCTTCTAACGGTGATGTAGGGCACCATTTGTTTGTGATGTCTTGGCATAAAGATACCTTCGATGGCTTGTACATGATAATATGGAGCACTCATTAGCCCTTACCTCACATCTTGAGGCCATTTTGAGTTCATTTGAAAAAATAACTAAATATACGTGTGTATTTAGTGTAAATAAAATTAAAAAATACTATTTGACTTCATTATAATTATTTATTTTATTTAAACTATTTAGATGTATTTAAAAAAAAAAAAAGTTGCAACTAAATAAATCTTTATATTTAGAAGGTATAAAATTATAATAAAATGTATAGAATAAAAATAAAAAAGATAAAGAAGAAAAGATGGAAAAAAGCATGGTATAGTTTAAATAAATAAAGCAAACAATATGATGACATGGTAATAAATTCATTGATTGTTGAAAAATATATATTAATAATTATAGAATTAAATGCCACAAAAATGTACTTACGAATTTAGAGACGACATTGATAGATTATGATGTATTTAAATGTAAAATAATAAAAATACCTAAAGTATTAGATATGATATTAAAATATTTTTTTGTTGTTTCATAAATTTAGTGTTAAAAGGAAAATTAAAGTCATGTTATATAAACATGTTTCTGATTCCGTAGCTCCTCCAGTAGTGTGGTAAGACTCTCAACTACCTATACAAACATTCTAAAGATGGTGGTGCTTCCTCCTGGCTAGGTGATGAAACATGTTCATGAGCCAATTCACCCTCATGAATATCCTTAACACCCCCATCAGCCTCCACTTCTCCTATGTGCCTGCAATGTCCAACCAGGACTTCGTGAGGTCACCCACCTTGCACAACATGCCCCCTTTGTCTAAGAATTCAACTATATAATCTAGAACACAAAGACCAATTTAATTGAAGCACCCAAATGTTGTATCTTGGTAATCAAAACCCGCTTCAAAACTTAGCAAGATAAAAATTGTCAAAAATTACATATTCTTCCACAATTATCACTAAAGAAGCACCCCCGTGATTACAATACGTCCTCTTGAATAGAGTACCACAAGTAACCAAAGACAGAGATAGTAAGCCTGGGACCTCAAACTACATCTCTCAACCCTAAGAAAATTTGGTGATAGATATGTGCAACAAATACTGCTAAAGATGACTGGGACCATGACAAATTCTTGAAAGCATAAAGATGACGAAACCCAAAAGGAACAGATGACCACCACATCCAAAATTCCATTTACAAAGGAACTACTAGGGCCTAGAGGCATAACCATATTTCTTACTAAATAAGGAAGAGAATAAAAGCACCCCTTTTTAACTCCTCTGACAAGAAAATTTAATAGTTCTCTTATCCCCACCATGTCTCGCACCCCAAAGGATAGTTCACCACTGTTTAACTCACTAAGGTGCCAAACTGTACAGATTAGCACACCATAGAGACCAAAGCAGAAGCCCCTCTAGCTTGCAATATCATTTCACTCTAAAGAAACCGCTCAAATGAGCATGCATAGGTTAGCGGTCTATGCATAGGAAACATCCCCCTACCACCTTCCCAAACTCCAATATCTAGAAAAATCAGCTTCTGAGAAAAGAGAATTGTTCAGGAAATAATCTCATTCACATGTTTGTAGAATATTTTGGGTGTCATATGAAACTTTTCTATGGCCCCTGGCCCCATCGATTCCCCATGTTTGGCCACACTCATCAAGGTAAACATTAACCTTCATGTTATTTTAATATTATAATATATATAAAAAGTAGTCATATATATATTCTTTCCATGTGTCCTCAACAAATGAAAGAACTGAATATCTCTTTCATTTTGAGTTACACACCACTAAAAGGTTTTAATCATATTTTCTTTCTTACCATTTCATATTAATATATATATAATAGTTGAAATCTGGATATTTATCTATACTACTACAACATAGACACACAGATACACACATTCGTGTCGTATGTCAACTCCAAGATAAATAAGGAAAAAATTACACATCTCCATCATTCTGAGATAGGTGCCATTAAAAGTTTTGAATCATTCTATATAATTTTTTCAATTCTTTTATATACAGAATACATACTTGCCAATCTTTAATTTTTGTTAATGTATTTTAAGTTCTAATTCATATAAAATATTGAAGGAATTATACATCTCCATGATGCCATTGAATTAGAAAGCACAAATTAATTAAATGAAAAATAACCTTCACATTATTTATTGATTCTTTACACTGAATTTCTTCTTGCCATCAATATTTTCTAAATGTCTAGTATGAAATTTTATTAAGTATTAAAGAAATTTAACATCTCCTTAATATTACGGAGTGGAAAAAAAAGTTTAACAAAGGAAAAAATATTTTAAATTCAATTTTTTTCTCTTTATAAATGTTAATTTGATATAAAATCCCCACTAATTTAGGTGGAAATTGATGGTTGTCCTAAATGCATTTATCATCACCATGCATTCACACAGAAAGTGGCTCTCATCCAACTTTAATATCCCCACTCAGTATGCTAATCCATCGATTTTCATGTTGCCTAATCCACTGCCCCATATCCTCTGTGTGATCTCCTTGTACTTAACAATAATGCCTCATTCACTTGCTTGGTGATGGAAAACATTATGTATGTCAAAATATTTCTTGGCTCTTTTGTCACCCAACTTGTTCATGATTCATCACCCACCGTGTCATATTGTTATTTCCTTCCAAAAGAAAAGCTAAAATTCCCTTACTGATTCTAAATTCCTCCTCATTCTCCCACTTAATACTATGGTTCAAGAGAGAAGATGTGTAAGCAATGGAGGGGATGGATGTAGTCATGATCGTCATCCCCATGCTATAGATTTTGACGAAAAAATCTAATGTCTTCATTCCAAATATTCATGAAGGCATACCACACAATGTATCCTCCATGGAAGCTGATGAATTAAGGAACTGGTGGGCATTGGGCCTCAAAGCTTTACTAGCTCGACAGTTATGGAGGAAACAACAAGCCAAAGAAGCTTTTAGCATTTTTTAAAGTCAGTTTTACTTGAAACATAATAGAGATTTTATAGAATACTAAAGGTTTTAATTCATTTATATGTTCAAAGATTCATTTTAAAGTACAAGAAACCTCAATCTTACTTAAAAATTGTGATCTAATTTAAAAGAAAACAACCAAAAAAAA